>SJYW01050192.1:307576-324698 GCA_006410735.1 Raphicerus campestris
TTTTTTTTTTTTTTTTTTTTAATTCCAAGTAAAATGCAGCTCCAATTGCTCACAGAGTTTTTCAATAGCACATTGTTTTGAAGAGGTCATTTAGGGTTGAGAAAATACCTTCCCGGGTAGTCTTTCCTTTGAAGGCTCAGGAGAAAATAGTAGCTGTTTGTGCACCTCGTTTTTGAAACATGACCTTTTCCAGAGACATAAGCAATATCCATAGTTTTATCCAATTGTATACAGCAAGCTTACCACTGAGTAATTTGTTCTAATGATTGTCTGTACAAATTTCCACTCATGTTTTCTAGGCATTTTCCAATGGTATTTGTTGACAAAGGGATGTATTTTGGTTTGTTACCATATTGTATTCCATTATTTTAGCCATTTAAGCATTTGCAAACTGGTAAAGCAAGCCACTGCGGTACTCTTGCCTGGAAAATTCCATAAATGGGGGAGGCTGGTAGGCTACAGTCCACAGGATCGCAAAGAGTCAGACACAACTGAGCAACGTCACACAATTCCTCCTAGGGGCTTCTCTGGTGGCTCAGTGGTAAACAATCCACCTGCCAATGTAGGAGATGAAGGTTCCATGCCTGGGACAGGAAGATCCCCTGGAGGAGGAAATGGCCACCCACTCCAGTATTCTTACCTGGGAAATCCCATGGACAGAGGAGCCTGGTGAGCTACAGACCATGGAGTTGCAAAGAGTAGGACATGACTGAGCAACTGAACAACAATGTCTCTTAGGCTTTTTCTACTAAAATAAAACTCAAAAGGAGCTTCTAGATATTTTTCATTACATTTGCAAGAGTTTGCAAAGAACTGAGTTGAGTAAAGAAAAGTTTATACAGAAAAGTTTGAGGTGTGTCTTGGGCTCTGGGGGCTTAGTTTTCAAATGGGCTGCTACTTGAAGAAGTGTCCCACAATAACCGTGAACTTGGAAGGAGACTTCTTGTCAGCAAGAGTGATCAGTATGAATCCACGCTTCAAATGGTCTCGATGGTTTTAAAGAATGGCTGACTTCCTGTCACAGACCACTACATCTGCACTGGTTTTTCTGGATGTCTGTCAGCCCTGTACCTATTATGCAGTGTTTTTCTCCATACCAACAGCCAATTCTCCAATTCTCTAGTGCCAGTGGAGAGACAGGGTGCAGGGGTCTAACAATTCCGTCCAATTTTGACGTGATGTACCTTTTTTTTTTTTTTTTTGGCCAAGCTGAACGGCTTCCAGGATCTTAGTTTCCCAAGAAAGGATTGAACCTACACTCCCCCAGTGAAAGCGTGGAGTCCTAACCACTGCACCATGAGGGAATCCCTAGATGGGCCCCATTTCAGATGCCAGTCACACACGGGGACTCCAGGTGGCCCATGAATTGGCCCCAGTGCCTATATAAATTCAGGTGTTTCCCACAACCCCCTCCCCACTCCACAGCGCCTGGGGTTGATAATTAAATTCAGAACTCAGGAAATGCTTTACTTACTCTCACAGTTCATTGTAATGGGCACAAATGAACAGGTCTGAAATAGCCTGAACACAGGGGCCTCCTCCCTGTGGAATGGGGGTCCATCGCCCACTGGTACAGAGGTATGTTTGCCAAACCCCATTGGTTAAGGGTTTGTAATGGGGGTCCCACTGCATAGGCACAATTGATTAAACCGTTGGCCACTGGAGGCCGATTGGTAAACTCAGTCTCCAGTCCTCTCCCCTGCTTGTAGATCAGGGGTTGGGGCTGAAAGTTCCAACTCCCTAATCATGGCTTAGTCTTTCTGATGATCAGCCTCCATCCTGAAATGATCTAGCAGGTCCCTTAAGAGTCTCGCATTTGTAAACAAAATATGCATCATATTGGACAAGGACTTTAGGAGTTCCAAGCCAGGAACTTGAGACAGAGACCAGTTTGGATCTGTATATCAGGATTATTTCCACTTTGAGGTTTTTCAGGGGGTTTTGGTTTTGATGGGGTTTTTTGTTTTTTTTTTTTTGGTTGTTCTCTGGGATATTTAAAACCGCTTCTGCATTTTAACAGTTACTTTAGTTAATATCATATTATGTAATCCAGATATCCATATGAATTCCCTGGGTACCAGGGATTTGCAAATGTCACATGATGCTAAAAAGGGACAGAATGTGGGACAGAATGTGGATGAGAGCCCCCTGTATATTGTGTGCAGGACAACCTTCTGACGTGCAGGCCATGTGGGACCAGCGTCAACTAGAGCAATAAATATTTGTACATCTGACTTTCTTTGGATGATCGAGTCAGAGGAGATTTTCGAGGTTGAGTGACTCATTCACCCATTCATCCCACAGGCATGTGCTAGGAGCCTCCTGAGTTCCAGATGCTGGGAACGGGCTAAAGCCACGAGGCGCGGTCCTCACCTTTGAGAAGTACAAATGCATGGTGCAGCCATCAGTCCAAAGGACAGACAGTCCCACTGTCAGTGTAAGTACCACTGGCTAATGCCGAGTGCTGGAACCTGTACAAGTGGGCACCTACATCAGTCATGAGTCATGGGAAAAGAGGCGAAGATAAACTTCCAGGAGGAGGTGAGGTTCTGGCTGAAGTTATGATATCTGTGATGGCAATTAAGATTCAGGAAACTACAAGGAATGCAGTGAAACCAGAGGGAAGTTCCTGGGACTGAGTTGGGCGGAAGAGAAGTCAGCAAGAGCCGAGGCTAAGGAGTTTCGACTTTACCCAGAAGGTAACAGGGCCCGATGAGGGGCAGAAGAAGGGAGCGGCCTGGTAAGAACTGAAGTTTTTCTTTTTTTTAAATGTATTTTTAATTTGAGGCCTCCTCTCCTTTTAAAAACATTTTATCAATGTATTTGGCTGCACCAGGTCTTAGTTTGGGCATGCAGGATCTTTAGTTGTGGCCTATGAACTCTTAGTTGCAGCATGTGGGACCTAGTTATCTGACCAGGGATTGAACCTGGGCCCTCTGCATTGGGAACACTGAGTCTTAGCCACTGGACCACGAGGTAAGTCCCAAAATTTGGGTTTCTGGAAGTAGGTTGAAAGATGACACAAAGAGCAAAGATGAGACAGAAGTCAGGGAGCCAGTGAGAGGGGGTGGGGTGCTGTGGAAAAGAGAAAGCCTCAGGAAGGGATGCTCCCTGGGGTCAGCCACACTCAAGGTTAAGTGCCCCAACTCCACGAGACAGACCTCATTTTAGACAAACCGCAAGCTCAGACCAGCTGGCTATAAACTCGGGGGTTCCCATAGACTCCCTCAGGTCTGATAATCCCCAGAGTAGCTGAGTGAACTCAGGAAAGTGCTAGACTCTATGGTTACAGTNTGCAGGCCATGTGGGACCAGCGTCAACTAGAGCAATAAATATTTGTACATCTGACTTTCTTTGGATGATCGAGTCAGAGGAGATTTTCGAGGTTGAGTGACTCATTCACCCATTCATCCCACAGGCATGTGCTAGGAGCCTCCTGAGTTCCAGATGCTGGGAACGGGCTAAAGCCACGAGGCGCGGTCCTCACCTTTGAGAAGTACAAATGCATGGTGCAGCCATCAGTCCAAAGGACAGACAGTCCCACTGTCAGTGTAAGTACCACTGGCTAATGCCGAGTGCTGGAACCTGTACAAGTGGGCACCTACATCAGTCATGAGTCATGGGAAAAGAGGCGAAGATAAACTTCCAGGAGGAGGTGAGGTTCTGGCTGAAGTTATGATATCTGTGATGGCAATTAAGATTCAGGAAACTACAAGGAATGCAGTGAAACCAGAGGGAAGTTCCTGGGACTGAGTTGGGCGGAAGAGAAGTCAGCAAGAGCCGAGGCTAAGGAGTTTCGACTTTACCCAGAAGGTAACAGGGCCCGATGAGGGGCAGAAGAAGGGAGGGGCCTGGTAAGAACTGAAGTTTTTCTTTTTTTTAAATGTATTTTTAATTTGAGGCCTCCTCTCCTTTTAAAAACATTTTATCAATGTATTTGGCTGCACCAGGTCTTAGTTTGGGCATGCAGGATCTTTAGTTGTGGCCTATGAACTCTTAGTTGCAGCATGTGGGACCTAGTTATCTGACCAGGGATTGAACCTGGGCCCTCTGCATTGGGAACACTGAGTCTTAGCCACTGGACCACGAGGTAAGTCCCAAAATTTGGGTTTCTGGAAGTAGGTTGAAAGATGACACAAAGAGCAAAGATGAGACAGAAGTCAGGGAGCCAGTGAGAGGGGGTGGGGTGCTGTGGAAAAGAGAAAGCCTCAGGAAGGGATGCTCCCTGGGGTCAGCCACACTCAAGGTTAAGTGCCCCAACTCCACGAGACAGACCTCATTTTAGACAAACCGCAAGCTCAGACCAGCTGGCTATAAACTCGGGGGTTCCCATAGACTCCCTCAGGTCTGATAATCCCCAGAGTAGCTGAGTGAACTCAGGAAAGTGCTAGACTCTATGGTTACAGTTTTATGACAGCAAGATATGAATTAGAGCTGCCCAGAGGAAGAGGCGTGTGGGGGTGAGGTCAGAAGGGCTCTGAGCCCAGAGCTTCCTTTATCTTCGGGTCATGACATTCCTCCAGCAGCCGAGTATGACAATTGTAAAAAAGTACTCTGATGCTCACCCGAGCTTCGGAGTCCAGCATTCTGGGGGGATTCCACTCCCTAGGCATGACTGACCCATGGGCGTGCGGTCAACTCAGTCTCTGCAACCCCCTCCCACCACCATACCCCAGCTTGAATTTGGTATCTTGTGGCTCAAGTCACACGGCGGTTGGTCTTCCTGTGACCAGCCCCTGTCCTGAGCCATCAGTTTGCATAGACCATCAGAGTGGTCCGAGGGGCCCACCGTGAATAACAAGATACCCTGGCACATGGGAAATCCCAAGAGTTTCAGTGTTCTTTCCCCCGGGGCAGACACAATACCCAGTAGGAGGAGTAGGATACAGGAAATCCCTGAGGAGGGTTTCTGAGTGATGGTGGTAGGAAGGACTGCTGGGCGGGCATCAGTGGGAAGAGATGGTAGAGAGGGGCGGTGAGGGGTGGCAGCTGGGAAAGCAAAATCTGGTTTTGTTCACCCATCACTGGCTCTGGGGCCAGTGTCTCCAAGCCAGCTTTGCCTGGCATGGCCTTGCAGTGCTAGGGGAGGCGTGGGGTGGGAGCGAGAGGGGCAAGGATGCTGAGCCCTGTCCTCAAGGTACCCTCTTCCCTGCCACTTCCTCTGAGAGCTCCCAGACCCTCTCTCCAGGCCAGAGGCCTAGGATGACTGTGGACAGTCATGCTAGGACAGTCCTGGGCAAACCTGGACGTCTTGCCCCTACGTCAGCATCACTTCACCTCCTAGAAATGAAGGAAAGAGTCTGGTCCTGTTTTGGAAATCACTGACCCCCAACTCCAGTTTGTCTGCAGAGCCTCCCTTCTCTCAGCATGCTGGAATCATCACCAGTTCAAGAAAGAAAGATTTTCCAGAAACAAGATCAAAGACGAGACGTCAAAAGAATACTAGGTTCCAAGGAAAGGAGTTTCTAAACTACCAGGCCTGATGGTTTTCGCATCTCGAAGGTCCTGATAGGAAAAAGCCCTTTCTTTTCTTGCTGGCCCATCAGTGGTAACAGAGCCAAGCAAATAGCAGAGAGAGGCAGTGGCCAGCACATGAGGACTGGTTGGTGAGCCACGGCTGGGACTTGACTGGGGAGGTGAGGGAAAAGCTGGCCTCATCTTTAATAGCAGAGGAGCCGTCAGACAGGAGGCGCCTGTCTATCTAAGTCCCAGGAAGGAGCGATGCCAAATTTGAAGCAGCAGCCTGGCCGCCGATGACGAGACTGGAGGGTGTGTGGGAGGCCTGGCTGCTGCAGCCCAGCTCGGCTCAGCCCACGCCGGGTCTGGGAGCTCGCCAGCTTCCTATGTGAGGAAGGGTGCTTGGGAAAGACCAGGCCTCCTGCCTATGAAGCAGGCCAGGGCAGGTGGCTCTCTCTGCACATGCTAGGATTCCTCATCACTGCCATTCCTGCCTCTGGGTTCTGGTGGCAGTCTCTCCATCCACCGGGTGGGCTTTGACTGGGGTTCAAGGTCCCGAAAGGCCATTCCAGGTGTCCGTTCCGTTCCAGGACCCAGTTCCGTGCACAACATCCCCTATATCTGTCCACCAGGTGTCCTGTCCCTGGGGTGAAGCCCTTGCAGCTTGGAGCTCTGCAGCCCCCGCCATTGGTTCCAACTGCCAGCCTCCACCCCACAGGGTTGCTCTGCAGAAGCTGGTCCCTTCCTTCCTCTGACAGCTGTGCTCCAAGGTGACAGGCCTGGCTCTGGGTTGGGGTCGGGAATGGGGGTGGGGTTTGCTTTGGATCACGCCTCTCCTCGCCGCCGTGCTCAGGCCTTGCTACAGAATCTGCAGGTAGATTTCAGTATTTAGGACAGACTCATACTCCCCACCTGGGCCCCAGTTGTGAGTTCAGGGCGTCATTTGTGCTTCTGATGGACCCCCTCCTCTGATTAATTTACTTGCATGGCTCGAAGAACTCAGGGAAACAGTTCACCTGCTGTTTGCTGGTTTATGATGAAGGGATGGGATCAAAGACCCAGAGGGGCATCCAGATGCAGGAGCTGTTTAGGGTGAGGGGTGTCGGGGCGTGGATGAGAAGCCACCCCTCCCCCCTACACCCCCACCTGTCTTTCAACCCGGAAGCCCTCTGAACTCTGTACTTTTGAGATGTTTATGGAAGTTTTTATTGTGCAGGCATGATTGATCATTAACATCTCCAGTGCCTCTTTCCTCTCTTGAGAAGGAGCTGGGGAGGCAGGGCTGAAAATTCCAAGCTTCTAATCGTGGCTTGTTCATTGATTCTGGATGAAGGGTGACCAGCCCTCACCAAGGAATCATCCAAGAGTCACCTCCTTCAACCAAAACACGCCTGTTATCACCCAGGAAGTCGTGTCAGGAAAGCAGGATCAAAGGGCAAATATTGGAAAAAAAAACTCTCAAAAAGCTCTTATCACCATCTCAAAGGTCTTAGGAGCTCTGTGCCAGGAACCAGGGCNTCTCCTTCAACCAAAACACTCCTGTTATCACCCAGGAAGTTCCAAGCTATTTAAGAAGTCGTGTCAGGAAAGCAGGATCAAAGAGCAAATATTGGAAAAAAAAACTCTCAAAAAGCTCTTATCACCATCTCAAAGGTCTTAGGAGCTCTGTGCCAGGAACCAGGGCAGAGACCAGCATATATACTTTCTACTCTGTCACACCAGTCCAAAAAAAAACCAAAAGGGGTAAAGCCCTTATTCAAAAATTGTTATGGATTTCAGGATGGCAGGAAAGTGAAAGTGAAGGTGTTAGCCACTCAGTCACGTCAGACGCTTTGCAACCGCATGGTCTGTCCAGGCAATTCTCCAGGCAAGAATACTGGAGTGGGTTGCCATTCTCTTCTCCAGGAGGGAATCTTCCCGACCCAGGGATCGAACCTGGGTCTCTAGCACTGCAGGCAGATTCTTTACCACCTGAGCTACCAGATGGCAGGAACAGAGTGTTAAACTAGAGCAGGGTCACAGGGTGCCCATCCTGGCCAATCCTCAAGGATGCCCTCTGGCTTGTCGATGTCCTGATTGGAGGGTAGAGGTCAGGCTGCTTTGGCTGGATGGGGTGGGCAACCTGTCCGCTATAGAAACCTGTAGGCAGAGAAGTGACCTCTGTCCTCCGAACAGGGCAGGTCCACTAAACCTCCCATTCTCCTCCTGAGGCCGCTGCTCAGCCCATCACCCATCCTTGGAACAAACAAGCTTTTTTCTAACTTTCTTTGTAAGAGCAGAACCTAAGCTTTCATCACTTGCCAGGGAAAGAAGCAGAGATGGCCTGAAGAAAGGCCACCCAGTTGCCCCAGACAGGAGGACACCCTGGGACTTGGGTCTGTTCGGGTCTCTCACCACGTTCCTGGGAGACCAGATGTACCTGCAGAGCCACCAGGGCCAAGGACAGTTGAGAAGGAGGTGTGGATGTCAGAACCCACCTGGGTAGAGCAGACACAGAGATGCTTGTTTGCAGCCCTGAAGCCTTGCTGGGCCCCCAGAGGACCTGGACCGTGGCCTTCCTTCCAGGCCCTTCTCTTCCCCCGTCTCCTATCCTGATTTTCCTTCTTAGTGCCCAAACATGTTTTCCATCAGTTCTACACAGCTCAGAGCACGAAATCTGCCTCCCAGGGACCCCTGAAGCTCTCAGGACCTCCTGGCTCCAGAGCCTGTGGCCCTCTGAGAGAGAGCCCCAAGGCAGCGCTGCCTGAAAGAGCTGGGAGGCCAGGGACAGGGTCAGAAAGTGGCTCTGGCCCTGGCCCCTGCTTTGCTTCCTGCTAGGGATGAGTGCAATGGAAGAAAGGTTTTCATCACTATGTGTCAGAGGGCAGGCCCCCTGAGTTGGCCCAGCCCCATCACTGCACAGGTGAGGAGACAGGGTCCCAGAGGGCAAGGGGCCTGACCAGGTCCCTGACCCCACATCAGGGTTCTCTGCTCTGCCTTGCTCTCTGACTCCTTCCAGTCCAGAAACCGGCAATGACCTCCTCCTGAGACCGCATTGCTGGGCTCCCTCCCTTACCCAGAGTCCCAGTGGGTGGATGCCCAGGACCCCACACACAGCCTTGGTTTGCTTTTTCCTCTAAACAAGGATCTCTGGAAATAATTCTAAAGCTCCTGCACCTCTGTACACGCAGCATCTGAGGACACCGCTCGGAGATAGCTTCTTTTGAATCCTTTAGTAAAAACTCTTCTAAAATAAGGCAGCAGTCCCAGAGTTTTCTTATCTGCTTATCTGGATTCTTATGCCACTAACTTACAGAGCATTCTGTGGGCAATGATAGAAATAAACCCTGGAGGGATTTTGTTCGTTGCAGATGGAAGTACTTTCAATATTAAGAGAAACATCATTTTAAACAACAAGCAGCAAGGAAGCCACGTTTTTTGGTTGTTAGGGGTGATGCTGCAATGAACATCCGTATACAGGTTTTTGTGCTGACATGTGTTTTCATTTCTCTGAGACCCAGACTCAGTGGTGGTACCTGGTGTCTTTCCAGGATCTGGTCCCACTCTCCTTGGGAGCAGGTTGGTGTCTTGCCAACTATTAGGGCCTTTAGGCATGGAGAAAACTGTTAAGAGTCAGTTGACTCGTGGGGTCTCCATGAAGTTCTCTGGCTGGGGTCTCCATAACGTTCCCTAGGCCCTTCCCTCACTCGTTCACTGGCATGAACCCTGGGGAGGGAGCCTGGGAGCAGCAGAAGGGGACGAGTCCTGCCTGAAGAGGCCCTCACCCTGCCGCGTGGGCAACGTCTCCTGCACAGACATGTTACGCTGCCCCTGGACACACACTCCAACGGAGCACGGCCTGGAATCATTTTCTCACCATTCACCTTCCGGGGCAGTTTACGGCCCCTCGAGAGAATCATTCTCACCCCTTCAGGCCCCCAGATCTGGACACTCCCCGGCACAAACCCCTGTGTCCTCACCAGACTGGGTGTGGATATTCCCACTTTGAAAGTTGTTGTTCAGTCACTCAGTCGTGTCCAAATCTTTGCAACCCCTTGGACTGCAGCACGCCAGGCTTCTCTGTCCTTCACTATCTTCTGGAGTTTACTCAAACTCATGTCCATTGAGTTGGTGATGCCATCCAACCATCTCATCCTCTGTTGTCGTCCCCTTCTCCTCTTGCCCTCAATCTTTCTTGGCATCAGGGTCTTTTCCAATAAGTCAGCTCTTGGCATCAGGTGGCCAAAGTATTGGAGCTTCAGCTTCAGCATCAGTCCTTCCAGTGAATATGCAGGACTGATTTCCATTAGGATTGACTGGTTTGATGATAGTTACCTTCTGCAAAGAGCAAAAGTTCCTGGAGAGGCAGCACCTCAGAACTGATGGATGGTACTACAGGCAGCATGCGTACAACCTTAAGCCAGTCAGAAGCAGTGGCCTCTGAGTTGAATTTTTCAAGGTTCTATAGACCCACTGTCTGGTCTGCTCTTTGCAATAACCTCTGAACTAGAGATTCTTGTCCCAATTCTACTGACAAGAGGTGGAAGCTCCAAGGGGATGGAGGACTTTCTGAAGCCACACAATGACTGAGCTAAAAGCCAAGAGCTGAACTGAGGTTGGTCTTGGACCAAAATCCAGAGTCAGAGATGACAGAGGTGTCTTGTGTTTGCCCTCAGTGCTGGGCTGGCCTGAGTTCTGGCCTTCTGTCTGCATTGTTGGGAAAGGGGTCAGTAGCCTCCTCATCACCCCGTTGCCATTCCTTCTTGTGGAAGACAGTTTTACACCCACCGTCTCATTGTGCCCCTGATATCTAGGGGGTGTCAGTTCTGTTTTTCAGGACCAGAAAGTGAGGCATCACATAGGATGCCAAAAAGAGGTCAGTGAGTCTAAGGAGCAATAGATGACAATGCCTGGATCCCTGGGAGAGATGTCACTGGTGTCACCCCTGAATGGTTGCAAACTGAACCTTTAGGGACAGAAGTTCAAGAGAGGAACAGCCCAGACGCCATGTCTCCAGTGGCCATAGGAAGTGCCCCCCCTCCTCGGCTCCTCCAGGCCACGTCCCTCCAGGCTGTGCTCCCGAGTGGCTCCCCAGAGGAGTGTGAGTTTGGGGGCTGTCCTTAGGTCTGAGGGGTCCAGACCTAGGACCTCAACACTGACTGGGTTACTGGGGTCAGGTCAAGGTGAGGCAAGAGATAGATGGAACCCAGGCTGACCAGCTAGAATCTGTCCCCTGTAGATGGATATACCCTTAGCAAGAGCAAGGAGGAAATGAATCCTGCTTAGATGAAAGATAAAGAGATCATATATCTCATTCTTCAGATCAAGGAAACACCCACCCCCATCCCCAACTACACATGCACAAAACATTCCTTAGAGGTCAGAGAAGGCTTGTGTTAGAAAAAAACCCTTCCTCTCTCACCCCACTGCTCATCCCTTTAGACCAGTCACCCAGCAAGATACAGGAAGATGAGCATGGTCTTCTGGAAACAGCGTATCATCTTCTTCTACCAAAAACCTCTGCCAGTTTGTTTTGTTAAAAACTTGGGGAATATATATGAGGATGGTCTTGAGAAAATTAGACTAAGAAGAAAGAAATAGAATTTTAGACTGTGCTGATTTTTATTAATGTGGTTGCACTGAGCAAAATTCTGGAGTCCCTGGGCTAGCCCGGGCACTAGGAACAATGCTGTTGGCTGGGTCATTGACTGGGAACTAGACCCAGTGTTGGCCTGAGATAAGCATTTGGAGATTCCTTGCACTAATGTGAGAACACCTGGTGGGTAATCTGCCTGTGAGGCCCCCACTCCACCCCTCATTTTCCCCTCTGAGGACATAGAGGAGCCTCCCTTTACCTGTTGTCTGGGCAGTGCCAGCGTCTTGAAGAGAGATGTCATGAATGCCTTCCCCTAGGTGCTTGGGCAGCTGTAGGATTTGCTGTTGCTGAGATGGGCTCTGATTTCAAAGGAAATTATGGGATACCAAGTAACAACACCTGACTTCTGGCTATCCTGGGTCGCCTGGGGCACAAATAGATGAGCAGCCCCTGAAGCCCTCCTTGGTCTATGTGGCCGAGGACAGGTCGAGCCTAACAGGTGGAGCCCGGGGTTGAGTCATCAGTACGCAAACTCACAGTGCTTCACCAGCCCCCCACATCACAGGAGCCTCTGAAATTAGAGAGAGGAATCTCCTCGAGGTAAACCTGCCTAAACCTCACCCAAGAGGCCAAGGCTATTAACAAGTGATTGTGGAGGGAGTGATTGGAACCAAGATTCTAGGGGTTTGTCTGACACTAGTTCTGAGCTTTCAGGACTAAGGACCAGTTAGTAGGATCTAGTGACTACAGCCCTCCAGTCAGAGTACTGGCTTCTGGGGGTCAAGTGACAAAACAGGTTTTTGACTGATTCCATCATATAAGGATGATGGAATATAAGGGGCCTTGTGGATCTGGGGTCCCACCCCGTGGATAGACAGTTGGAATCCCCACTGGCTTTCCACCTCCTAGGATGAGGATGGTCACAGCAGGAACCAGCTAAGTGCGTGTAGCTGAAGCTCCCTCTTCTTACAAAAAGTATCAAAGCAAGACTGCATCCCTGGTCAAGTCAGAGAGGTCATTTTCACCATCCAAGACTCAAATGATGCAGATTAATTATAGAGACCTCATCAAATTACCGAATTCCTTTAGATCATAGAAAAAGCAAGACAGTTCCAGATAAACATCTACTTCTGCTTTATTAATTATGCCAAAGCCTTTGACTGTGTCAATCACAACAAACTGGAAATTTCTTCAAGAGATAGGAATACCAGACCACCTTACCTGTCTTCTGAGAAATCTGTATGCAGGTCAAGAAGCAACACTAAGAACTCAACATGGAACAACAGACTGGTTCCAAATCGGGAAAGGAGTACATTAAGGCTGTATATTGTCACCCTGTTTATTTAACTTATACGCAGAGTACATCATGCAAAATGCCAGGCTGGATGAAGCACAAGCTAGAATCAGGATTGCCAGAAGAAATATCAATAACCTCACAAAGTCAGATGACACTGCCCTTATGGCAGAAAGTGAAGAAGAACTAAAGAGCCTCTTGCTGAAAGCGAAAGAGGACAGTGAAAAAGCTGGCTTAAAACTCAACATTCAAAAACCTAAGATCATGGCATCTGATCCCATCACCGCATGGCAAATAGATGGAGAAACAATGGAAACAGTGACAGACTTTATTTTCTTGGGCTCCAAAATCACTGCAGCCATGAAATCAAAAGATGCTTGCTCCTTGGAAGAAAAGCTATGACCAACCTAGATAGCATATTAAAAAGCAGAGACATTACTTTGCTCACAAAGGTCCATTTAGTCAAAGCTATGGTTTTTCCAGTAGTCATGTATGGATGTAAGAGTTGGACTATAAAGAAAGCTGAGCACAGAAGAATTGATGCTTTTGAACTGTGGTGTTGGAGAAGATTCTTGAGAGTCCCTTGGACTGCAAGGAGATCCAATCAGTCCATCCTAAAGGAAGTTAGCCCTGGGTGTTCATTGGCAGGACTGATGTTGAAGCTGAAACTCCAGTCCTTTGGCCACCTGATGTGAAGAGCTGACTCATTGGAAAAGACCCTGATGCTGGGAAAGATTGAAGGCAGGAAGAGAAGGGGACAACAGAGGATGAGATGGTTGGATGGCATCACTGATTCAATGGACACAAGTTTGAGTAAGCTCTGAGAGCTGGTGATGGACAGGGAAGCCTGGCGTGCTGCAGTTCATGGGGTCACAAAGAGTTGGACACAACTGAGTGACTGATCTGAACTGAAGAGATGTCAGGATCCTGAAGGATGACAGTGGATTTTTGAAATTTAATCAGATTATTTAAACTACAGCTTCTGTTCTCACTGTGCTCTTTCTGATGAAGTAAACTTCTCCAGCTATGGCATCTGTGGGCAGTTATTGACCTGGGAAAGGCCCTTTCTCTGTTTACATGTGCAGAGGGCACCAGAGATGGTCTGTTACCTGCAAGGTCTACAGTGTTCTTTTGCCATGAGACTACTCTCTGAGTTCTTGCATGATTTGGTCACAGGGACTATTACCAAGCCAAACTTGGGTCTGCTCATCCAACACACAGTAAAACCAACCTGCTGACACGGGGTTGTTGTGAAGGAAAGTACAGTGTTGAAAGCAAGGCACTCAGGGTGGGGCCAAATGAGAATGGGCAACTCATGCACAAAAAAACCTGAGTTACCTGATGACTTCTGGGGAAGGGTTTGCAGAGGTAAGATGAGAGAAAGGGTCCCGGGATGCCTCATCAGCTCATGGACATTCTTTGATTGGTTAGTGATGAGATAACTGGGTGACGTTTCAGTTCAGTTCAGTTCAGTCACTTAGCTGTGTCTGACTCTTTGCGACCCCATGAACTGCAGCACGCCAGGCCTCCCTGTCCATCACCAACTCCCAGAGTTCACCCAAACCCATGACCATTGAGTCAGTGATGCCATCCAACCATCTCATCCTCTGTCATCCCCTTCTCCTCCCACCCTCAATCTTTCCCCGTCTTTTCAAATGAGTCAGCTCTTCGCGACAGGTGGCCAAAGGACTGGAGTTTCAGCTTTTACATCAGTCCTTCCGATGCACACCCAGGACTGAGCTCCCTTAGGATGGGCTGGTTGGATCTCCTTGCAGTCCAAGGGACTCTCAAGAGTCTTCTCCAACACCACAGTTCAAATGCATCAATTCTTCGGCGCTCAGCTTTCTTTATAGTCTAACTCTCACGTCCATACATGACCACAGGAAAAACCATAGCCTTGACTAGATGAACCTTTGTGAGCAAAGTAATGTCTCTGCTTTTTAATATGCTCTCTAGGTTGGTCATAACTTTCCTTCCAAGGAGTAAGTGTCTTTTAATTTCATGGCTGCAATCACCATCTGCAGTGATTTTGGAGCCCAGAAAAATAAAGTCAGCCACTGTTTCCACTGTTTCCCCATCTATTTGCCATGAAGTGATGAGACCAGATGTCATGATCTTCATTTTCTGAATGTTGAGCTTTAAGCCAACTTTTCCCTCTCCTCTTTCACTTTCATCAAGAGGCTATTTAGTTCTTCTTCACTTTCTGCCATAAGGGTGGTGTCATCCTGGGACTCTCAATCATTAACCTTCTGGTTCCAACTGGTCGGGGGCTACATGTTGGTGGTCATCATGTAGCTAATTTCTCCACTTGATGCGAGAATTGCTGATTTAGTCACTAAGTTGTGTTTGGCTCTTTTTCAGCTCTGTGGACTCTAGCCTGCCAGGCTCCTTTGTCCACGGATTCCCCAGGCAAGAATACTGGAGTGGGTTGGCCATTTCCTTCTCCATAGGATCTCCCCAATCCAAGGATCAAATCCCCACCTCCTGAAATGGCAGGTGGATTCTTTAATTCTGAGCCACCAGGGGAGTTAGTATCTGTAAAACAACTCACGACTCCAGCTCAGGATATTATCTACAGCCTTTGAGGAGGAACTAAAGATCCTTGCCTTTTTCTTAATGGCTAAACTATTGTTCTTTGGTCCTGCTTGACTGTTTTCCTTTGTTTCTGCATTTTCTCATTTCTCTGATTAACTTTGCTGTTTGGAATTTGGAGAAGACCTAGAAGGCTAAAGCTTTTTTACCAACAAGAGGCCAGAGATGAGGTGGGGAGTGGGGAGTGAGGAGGAGGAGTCTGTCCCTGGGAAGGCTTTACAGAGTCCTTGCTCAGTTTTAAGTTTTGAATTGTTCCAGAAATTATCAGGCTGGACCATTACATTGATGGGACCTGGTGGGCAGGAAGGATCAGGTGTCATCTAGATGCTTTAAGAAAACACGTGTGTACCAGAGGATTTAACAAACCCCTCCTGTCTGAGCGAAGTTTCTGGAACTGGTAGGCACATCCACTCCACACTGAGGAAGAGGCACAAAGCATGGGGAATCCCTATGGATTTTGGAGACAACATATATTCCATTTCCACAGGCTACTCAGTCCCACTTACTGAATAGCCTTAACCACAGGCTCTCTGATTTACTCTGTGGCCAGAGTAAAACAAGGCTTCCTGGATGACTCAGGCCTCCAGGCAGGGAATTCTGCCATTTGGCCCTGATGGTCCAGCAGAGTCAGGAATGCCCAAGTGTCCGTGTGACACCAGAAGGCGATGAAGGGTCCTAGACCAGCCCTGGTGGAGGAACCACAGCACAGATGCCCAGCGTTACAGAGCCAAGCAATGCTCTCATCTGTCATCAGCAAGTAACTGTTCTCCGTTTGAGAAACAGGTCCTAGGCTGAATGTCAGCCACTGGAGATGCCAAGTAACCATGAGCCAGCACGAGGCATCTTCAACTGAGTGTGGTCTGAGCCATCAAGCTATAGGTTGGGCGTGCCCAGCAGTAATTAATCATCAGGGAGGTGGTTGTACACGACTGGGCTTGAGAAGATCCCGGAGGCGCAGGTAAGTTGAATGGACAGGTGGCTACCCTCCCAGTACACCAGCTCCTGCAGCGTTTACTGCCTCACCCCAGGCCCATCCCATGTCCCACTGGGGAGTCCTTGTGGCCAGTCGTGTCCCCCCGCCGCCGAGGGTGGCTGTAACAAAGAAACCACAAACTAGGAGACTCAAAACAACATAAATTTATTGTCCCACAGATCTGGAAGCCAGAAGTCTGAAATCAAAGTGCTCCTTCTGAAACTGCAGAGGAGAATCCTCCCTAGTCTCCTCCAGCGTCCGGTGGTGCTCGGCAATCCTCGTCTTTCCTCGGCTTGGAGATGGCAACCTCTGCCTCCTGCATCTGCCAGCATCACTCCAACGTCTGCCTCTGTGGTCCCTTCGTGTGTCTGTGTCTCTCCTCCTTTTATAAGGACCCCGGTCATTATTGGAGGAGGGGCCACCTTCTTCCAATACAATCTCACCTAAACTAAATACAGGCTTCCCTGGTGTCTCAGTGGTAAAGAATCTGCCTGCCAAGCAAGAGACGCAGTTTCGATCCCTGGGTCAGGAAGGCTCCCTGGGGAAGGAAATGGCTACCCACTCCAGTATTCTTGCCTGGGAAATCCCATGGACAGAGAAGCCTGGTGGGTACAGTCCACAGGTTTGCAAAAGAATCGGACGTGACTTAGTGACAACAACAAAACTAAATTCATGGGTTAATTAACTTATTTCTAGACAAGTCATATTCTGAGGTTCTGGAGGTTAGGACTTTACAGTATCCTTTTGAGGGTGACACTATTCAGCCCAGGACACCAGTGGACTGAGAGGGGATGTCTGAGCCTGGTTTAAGGATGGCCCAGCCTGACCAGCTGATGCCAGCACTTGCCAGAGTAGAGTCCTTGGCACTGTAGACTTCTGTGGGCAGAGCCCTGAAGGCAGGGGACCCCACCTGCAGGGAGGCTGAGCAGCACACCCGGCGGTCCCCGTCAACAGTGAGGCTAGACCCATCGAAGCCTGGCTCCCTGGTTGTCCAGAAACCCGCTAAACTAGCCAATGCCCTGTGATAAATATCTTTGTGTTTGAACTAGCAAGAAGAATCCGTGTCACGGCGACAAAGAACCCCAAGATACAAGTACTCCTTTGGAAATCAGGAAAAACAAATAAATAAAGATTCATCTAAGAGCTTCTTGAGGGGAGCTGATGCCAGAAGGAGGATCATAGGGGAGGTAAAGAAGAATGGGCCAAGGGAACGACAGTCTGTGGGCTGATT
>SJYW01050192.1:326526-367865 GCA_006410735.1 Raphicerus campestris
ATGTACTCCTTTCCCGATTTGGAACCAGTCTGTTGTTCCATGTTGAGTTCTTAGTGTTGCTTCTTGACCTGCATACAGATTTCTCAGAAGACAGGTAAGGTGGTCTGGTATTCCTATCTCTTGAAGAAATTTCCAGTTTGTTGTGATTGACACAGTCAAAGGCTTTGGCATAATTAATAAAGCAGAAGTAGATGTTTATCTGGAACTGTCTTGCTTTTTCTATGATCTAAAGGAATTCGGTAATTTGATGAGGTCTCTATAATTAATCTGCATCATTTGAGTCTTGGATGGTGAAAATGACCTCTCTGACTTGACCAGGGATGCAGTCTTGCTTTGATACTTTTTGTAAGAAGAGGGAGCTTCAGCTACACGCACTTAGCTGGTTCCTGCTGTGACCATCCTCATCCTAGGAGGTGGAAAGCCAGTGGGGATTCCAACTGTCTATCCACGGGGTGGGACCCCAGATCCACAAGGCCCCTTATATTCCATCATCCTTTTATGATGGAATCAGTCAAAAACCTGTTTTGTCACTTGACCCCCAGAAGCCAGTACTCTGACTGGAGGGCTGTAGTCACTAGATCCTAGTAACTGGTCCTTAGTCCTGAAAGCTCAGAACTAGTGTCAGACAAACCCCTAGAATCTTGGTTCCAATCACTCCCTCCACAATCACTTGTTAATAGCCTTGGCCTCTTGGGTGAGGTTTAGGCAGGTTTACCTCGAGGAGATTCCTCTCTCTAATTTCAGAGGCTCCTGTGATGTGGGGGGCTGGTGAAGCACTGTGAGTTTGCGTACTGATGACTCAACCCCGGGCTCCACCTGTTAGGCTCGACCTGTCCTCGGCCACATAGACCAAGGAGGGCTTCAGGGGCTGCTCATCTGTTTGTGCCCCAGGCGTCCCAGGATAGCCAGAAGTCAGGTGTTGTTACTTGGTATCCCATAATTTCCTTTGAAATCAGAGCCCATCTTAGCAACAGCAAATTCTACAGCTGCCCAAGCAGCTGGGGGAAGGCATTCATGACATCTCTCTTCAAGACGCTGGCACTGCCCAGACAGCAGGTAAAGGGAGACTCCTCTATGTCCTCAGAGGGGAAAATGAGGGGTGGAGTGGGGGCCTCACAGGCAGATTACCCACCAGGTGTTCTCACATTAGTGCAAGGAATCTCCAAATGCTTATCTCAGGCCAACACTGGGTCTAGTTCCCAGTCAATGACCCAGCCAACAGCATTGTTCCTAGTGCCCGGGCTAGCCCAGGGACTCCAGAATTTTGCTCAGTGCAACCACATTAATAAAAATCAGCACAGTCTAAAATTCTATTTCTTTCTTCTTAGTCTAATTTTCTCAAGACCATCCTCATATATATTCCCCAAGTTTTTAACAAAACAAACTGGCAGAGGTTTTTGGTAGAAGAAGATGATACGCTATTTCCAGAAGACCATGCTCATCTTCCTGTATCTTGCTGGGTGACTGGTCTAAAGGGATGAGCAGTGGGGTGAGAGAGGAAGGGTTTTTTTCTAACACAAGCCTTCTCTGACCTCTAAGGAATGTTTTGTGCATGTGTAGTTGGGGATGGGGGTGGGTGTTTCCTTGATCTGAAGAATGAGATATATGATCTCTTTATCTTTCATCTAAGCAGGATTCATTTCCTCCTTGCTCTTGCTAAGGGTATATCCATCTACAGGGGACAGATTCTAGCTGGTCAGCCTGGGTTCCATCTATCTCCTGCCTCACCTTGACCTGACCCCAGTAACCCAGTCAGTGTTGAGGTCCTAGGTCTGGACCCCTCAGACCTAAGGACAGCCCCCAAACTCACACTCCTCTGGGGAGCCACTCGGGAGCACAGCCTGGAGGGATGTGGCCTGGAGGAGCCGAGGAGGGGGGGCACTTCCTATGGCCACTGGAGACATGGCGTCTGGGCTGTTCCTCTCTTGAACTTCTGTCCCTAAAGGTTCAGTTTGCAACCATTCAGGGGTGACACCAGTGACATCTCTCCCAGGGATCCAGGCATTGTCATCTATTGCTCCTTAGACTCACTGACCTCTTTTTGGCATCCTATGTGATGCCTCACTTTCTGGTCCTGAAAAACAGAACTGACACCCCCTAGATATCAGGGGCACAATGAGACGGTGGGTGTAAAACTGTCTTCCACAAGAAGGAATGGCAACGGGGTGATGAGGAGGCTACTGACCCCTTTCCCAACAATGCAGACAGAAGGCCAGAACTCAGGCCAGCCCAGCACTGAGGGCAAACACAAGACACCTCTGTCATCTCTGACTCTGGATTTTGGTCCAAGACCAACCTCAGTTCAGCTCTTGGCTTTTAGCTCAGTCATTGTGTGGCTTCAGAAAGTCCTCCATCCCCTTGGAGCTTCCACCTCTTGTCAGTAGAATTGGGACAAGAATCTCTAGTTCAGAGGTTATTGCAAAGAGCAGACCAGACAGTGGGTCTATAGAACCTTGAAAAATTCAACTCAGAGGCCACTGCTTCTGACTGGCTTAAGGTTGTACGCATGCTGCCTGTAGTACCATCCATCAGTTCTGAGGTGCTGCCTCTCCAGGAACTTTTGCTCTTTGCAGAAGGTAACTATCATCAAACCAGTCAATCCTAATGGAAATCAGTCCTGCATATTCACTGGAAGGACTGATGCTGAAGCTGAAGCTCCAATACTTTGGCCACCTGATGCCAAGAGCTGACTTATTGGAAAAGACCCTGATGCCAAGAAAGATTGAGGGCAAGAGGAGAAGGGGACGACAACAGAGGATGAGATGGTTGGATGGCATCACCAACTCAATGGACATGAGTTTGAGTAAACTCCAGAAGATAGTGAAGGACAGAGAAGCCTGGCGTGCTGCAGTCCAAGGGGTTGCAAAGATTTGGACACGACTGAGTGACTGAACAACAACTTTCAAAGTGGGAATATCCACACCCAGTCTGGTGAGGACACAGGGGTTTGTGCCGGGGAGTGTCCAGATCTGGGGGCCTGAAGGGGTGAGAATGATTCTCTCGAGGGGCTGTAAACTGCCCCGGAAGGTGAATGGTGAGAAAATGATTCCAGGCCGTGCTCCGTTGGAGTGTGTGTCCAGGGGCAGCGTAACGTGTCTGTGCAGGAGACGTTGCCCACGCGGCAGGGTGAGGGCCTCTTCA
This sequence comes from Raphicerus campestris, assembly GCA_006410735.1. Lineage (NCBI taxonomy): Eukaryota > Metazoa > Chordata > Mammalia > Artiodactyla > Bovidae > Raphicerus > Raphicerus campestris. The sequence continues at coordinate 329,668 of SJYW01050192.1, forward strand.
GGCAGGACTCGTCCCCTTCTGCTGCTCCCAGGCTCCCTCCCCAGGGTTCATGCCAGTGAACGAGTGAGGGAAGGGCCTAGGGAACGTTATGGAGACCCCAGCCAGAGAACTTCATGGAGACCCCACGAGTCAACTGACTCTTAACAGTTTTCTCCATGCCTAAAGGCCCTAATAGTTGGCAAGACACCAACCTGCTCCCAAGGAGAGTGGGACCAGATCCTGGAAAGACACCAGGTACCACCACTGAGTCTGGGTCTCAGAGAAATGAAAACACATGTCAGCACAAAAACCTGTATACGGATGTTCATCNGGCCCTAATAGTTGGCAAGACACCAACCTGCTCCCAAGGAGAGTGGGACCAGATCCTGGAAAGACACCAGGTACCACCACTGAGTCTGGGTCTCAGAGAAATGAAAACACATGTCAGCACAAAAACCTGTATACGGATGTTCATCGCAGCATCACCCCTAACAACCAAAACACGTGGCTTCCTTGCTGCTTGTTGTTTAAAATGATGTTTCTCTTAATATTGAAAGTACTTCCATCTGCAACAAACAAAATCCCTCCAGGGTTTATTTCTATCATTGCCCACAGAATGCTCTGTAAGTTAGTGGCATAAGAATCCAGATAAGCAGATAAGAAAACTCTGGGACTGCTGCCTTATTTTAGAAGAGTTTTTACTAAAGGATTCAAAAGAAGCTATCTCCGAGCGGTGTCCTCAGATGCTGCGTGNCTGCTGTGATCTCGGGTACCAAGTGCTTGGCCTTTTGGGTGCCTCAGTGTCCCCATCTTCAGAGTGGACAGCAGTTGTCGTGAGGCTCAAGTGAGATGATTTCTATTTTCTTTCTTTCTTTATTTGGCTGCACCAGATCTCAGTTGCGGAATGTGGGATCTCCCGTTGTGGCATGTGGAATTTATTAATAGTTCCCTGATCAGGGAATGAACTCCGAGCCCCCTACATTGGGAGCATGGAGTCCCCACCACTAGATCCCCAGGGAAGTCCCCTCAAATGAGATTCAACATGAAAAGCACTTAAGGAAAGAGCTGCATAAATGTGAGTCTCTATTATGGACCCAAGGCTTTTCTCTCTCTCTCAAGAAGGAAGCTAGGACAGGCCGGTTTTCTGGGCCCACAGAGACATAAATGAGAGTCAGTTCTGCCAGGGGGCGTTAGGCCATCAGGAGAGGCAGCCTGCTCTCAGGTGTAAGGTTGCCAGACAGTCAAGGGGCTCCTGCAGAGCTTTGGCAAGGCTGGGTGCTCCCCTTAGAGTTCGAATGCCCTGAGTTCGAATCCTGCCACTCCATTTATTCTGGGCAAATCATTCAGTTTCTCTTAGACCCACTTTCCACTTGCAGAAAAAAATGCAGATAATAATATTCACTTGTATAAAATACAGGCTGGCACAGGCTGGCCTGCCCCACAAAAGACCTATTGTGAGTAGCGATGGGCAACGTTGCTGGATTCAGAGAGACTAGTGAGCAGGGCAGGAACCGGCCCTGCCGACACTTTGATCTCAGCCCCAAGCTCATCTGGGACCTCTGGCTTCCAGACCTGTGAGAATAACCTGGGTATTTCAGTTGGTAAAGAATCTGCCTGCAATGCAGGAGATCCTGGTGCGATCCCTGGGTTGGGAAGATCCGCTGGAGAAGGGAAAGGCTACCTACTCATTTTCTGGCCTGGAGAATTCCATGGATTGTAAGTCCACGGGGTTGCAAAGAGTAGGACAAGACTCATCAGCAGCCACTCACCCTGGGGCCTCAGTTCTCCACCCAGGCCGCGGGGCTGCCTGAGCCTCCTGGCCTCCACTCTGGTCATTCCGCCGGACCCCCCAATTCCGTTTCCCCCACCTTTCCCTGTGTGTTTGCCTCCCCTCCTCCACGCTAACTCCTTCCGTCCTCCCCTGCCCACGCTGGGGCCTGGAAGCGCCTTCCTGGCTTACTTGTCCTCCCTGGATGTAGCGCTTCATCCCAGGGAGATGCCGCCTTCCGCATGCCCACTCCTCTTCTCTCCTGGACCGTCAGTCCCTCCGGTGCACCGACTCCTGACTGCTTGAGTAGGGGGCCCCACACCCTCACTCCTTCATTCATTCACTGGTTCTTTACTCAATAACGTTACCTGAGCACTCACAACCCCACCACCACCCCCGAGCCATAGTGTCTCCATGCTGCGGATATATCCGTGCGCACGATGAGAAAGATCCCTCCCCTGGGGGAGTCCCGCTCCAGCTGGGGCAGACCTGCAGCAAAGTACCAAGGAACGCCGGCTGTGGAGGACAGAGGGGCCAGAGCAGGTGGGAGGCGATAGGGCCCACATGGGGTCTCAGCGATCATGGTGTCTCAGTGATAAGATGGCTCATTACGTTGACCTTGCAAACGACGGATAAAATCACAGTGATCTGTGAGACTGACCAAAGTGCCCAACTGGCATCCTGTTATCTCACTGGTGCCTATCTTCTCAAAGCTGTGTGACATCCAGATTCCAGACCTCCGGCTACGTGATCATCCCTGCAGAGAATTCTTCATTGGTTGGGGTATAAGGAGGACTCTGCCGGAAAAGGGAGGACATTGATGCTTCTTAAGAGCCAGTCACCCTCTCTTTTCCCTCTAATAGATTTCCCTTTTCTTGCCTGACTGCCCGGCTCGCTCTCTCTTTCTCTGCTCTTTCCCAGCCCTTCTTCCTGGGAGGGCTGCTGGGAAGAGGGGGGCAGCATTGAGAAACAGAGGTCCTGGCAGGGCAGAGGTGGGAGGTGGGGGAGTGCGCCAAGGCAGTGTCTGGGGACTGTCGTGGTGGAAGCAGCATGATGCAAAGGCCTGAAGTCTGCCCTTGAGCGTGAAGGACAGAAGGATGCAGGTGAGAGGCATGTGGGCAGTCAGGGGGCCTGCAAGTTATGGGCCAGGCTGTGTGGTCCCTGCTGCTCCTGAAGTGACGCTGACTCATATGGAAAACAGATGGGAGATCCCTTCTGCGCTTCTCCTATGTTCCAGCNAAAAAAAAAAAAAAAAAGCTCGTCATCAGCTATAATAAATCCAACTCAATTACCCTTATTATAGTGATTACTGTTCATGCCACTCTAATTGGCTTCTCTCGGCATTTTCATTAAGAACCCGTATCTTCAAAGGTTTATAACGCAGACACATTTTTACTTGGAGCTGAAATTTGACTTTGATGGCCAGGTTGGGAACCCAGGCGCCGGAGGTGCTGCCGCCGAAGAAGCAAGCCTGACCTCCAGGCCGGCCCCTGCGCTTCAGATGGTGCTGGCAGTTCAGCCCAAGGGCCGGTCTCTCTGCATGCTTGTCTCCACACGGGTCTGAGTCTTGGGGAGACAACCCCCTGGGCTTGTCAGAGAGCAGTGTGGCCATGGCGGTTAAGGTCAGGCTCCAGCAGGGAGCTAGGAGCTCATCTTGCTGTGAAACAACCCCTCTGTGGGATCCACCCTGTGTAGTGGAAGGAGGAATAAGAAAGCCTGGGTTCAGTCCTCTCTCTGCTGTGATCTCGGGTACCAAGTGCTTGGCCTTTTGGGTGCCTCAGTGTCCCCATCTTCAGAGTGGACAGCAGTTGTCATGAGGCTCAAATGAGATGATTTCTATTTTCTTTCTTTCTTTATTTGGCTGCACCAGATCTCAATTGAGAAATGTGGGATCTCCCATTGTGGCATGTGGAATTTATTAATAGTTCCTTGATCAGGGATTGAACTCCGAGCCCCCTACATTGGGAGCATGGAGTCCCTACCACTAGATCCCCAGGGAAGTCCCCTCAAATGAGATTCAACATGGAAAGCACTTAAGGAAAGAGCTGCATAAATGTGAGTCTCTATTATGGACCCAAGGCTTTTCTCTCTCTCTCAAGAAGGAAGCTAGGACAGGCCAGTTTTCTGGGCCCACAGAGACATAAATGAGAGTCAGTTCTGCCAGGGGGCGTTAGGCCATCAGGAGAGGCAGCCTGCTCTCAGGTGTAAGGTTGCCAGACAGTCAAGGGGCTCCTGCAGAGCTTTGGCAAGGCTGGGTGCTCCCCTTAGAGTTCGAATGCCCTGAGTTCGAATCCTGCCACTCCATTTATTCTGGGCAAATCATTCAGTTTCTCTTAGACCCACTTTCCACTTGCAGAAAAAAATGCAGATAATAATATTCACTTGTATAAAATACAGGCTGGCACAGGCTGGCGTGCCCCACAAAAGACCTATTGTGAGTAGCGATGGGCAACGTTGCTGGATTCAGAGAGACTAGTGAGCAGGGCAGGAACCGGCCCTGCCGACACTTTGATCTCAGCCCCAAGCTCATCTGGGACCTCTGGCTTCCAGACCTGTGAGAATAACCTGGGTATTTCAGTTGGTAAAGAATCTGCCTGCAATGCAGGAGATCCTGGTGCGATCCCTGGGTTGGGAAGATCCGCTGGAGAAGTGAAAGGCTACCTACTCATTTTCTGGCCTGGAGAATTCCATGGATTGTAAGTCCACGGGGTTGCAAAGAGTAGGACAAGACTCATCAGCAGCCACTCACCCTGGAGCCTCAGTTCTCCACCCAGGCCGCGGGGCTGCCTGAGCCTCCTGGCCTCCACTCTGGTCATTCCGCCGGACCCCCCAATTCCGTTTCCCCCACCTTTCCCTGTGTGTTTGCCTCCCCTCCTCCACGCTAACTCCTTCCGTCCTCCCCTGCCCACGCTGGGGCCTGGAAGCGCCTTCCTAGCTTACTTGTCCTCCCTGGATGTAGCGCTTCATCCCAGGGAGATGCCGCCTTCCGCATGCCCACTCCTCTTCTCTCCTGGACCGTCAGTCCCTCCGGTGCACCGACTCCTGACTGCTTGAGTAGGGGGCCCCACACCCTCACTCCTTCATTCATTCACTGGTTCTTTACTCAATAACGTTACCTGAGCACTCACAACCCCACCACCACCCCCGAGCCATAGTGTCTCCATGCTGCGGATATATCTGTGCGCACGATGAGAAAGATCCCTCCCCTGGGGGAGTCCCGCTCCAGCTGGGGCAGACCTGCAGCAAAGTACCAAGGAACGCCGGCTGTGGAGGACAGAGGGGCCAGAGTAGGTGGGAGGCGATAGGGCCCACGTAGGGTCTCAGCGATCATGGTGTCTCAGTGATAAGATGGCTCATTACGTTGACCTTGCAAACGACGGATAAAATCACAGTGATCTGTGAGACTGACCAAAGTGCCCAAATGGCATCCTGTTATCTCACTGGTGCCTATCTTCTCAAAGCTGTGCGACATCCAGATTCCAGACCTCCGGCTACGTGATCATCCCTGCAGAGAATTCTTCATTGGTTGGGGTATAAGGAGGACTCTGCCGGAAAAGGGAGGACATTGATGCTTCTTAAGAGCCAGTCACCCTCTCTTTTCCCTCTAATAGATTTCCCTTTTCTTGCCTGACTGCCCGGCTCGCTCTCTCTTTCTCTGCTCTTTCCCAGCCCTTCTTCCTGGGAGGGCTGCTGGGAAGAGGGGGGCAGCATTGAGAAACAGAGGTCCTGGCAGGGCAGAGGTGGGAGGTGGGGGAGTGCGCCAAGGCAGTGTCTGGGGACTGTCGTGGTGGAAGCAGCATGATGCAAAGGCCTGAAGTCTGCCCTTGAGCGTGAAGGACAGAAGGATGCAGGTGAGAGGCATGTGGGCAGTCAGGGGGCCTGCAAGTTATGGGCCAGGCTGTGTGGTCCCTGCTGCTCCTGAAGTGACGCTGACTCATATGGAAAACAGATGGGAGATCCCTTCTGCGCTTCTCCTATGTTCCAGCCTCCCAGGGGCAGAGTCAGTACGGGGAACAGGGGGTGTATGCACAGCAGATGGCAGGGTCCCCACTCCAGCATCATCAGAGCCGAGTGTGGAAGAGTAGGCAGGGAGCTGAGAGGGGACAGGTAAGGCCCTGACTCAGCTGTAGGCCTCTTTCCAGGCCAGCAACAATAATGGCTAACCCTGGGTGAGGGTTGCTCAGAGAGGGTCTGCACCAGGCCAGCACCCTTACAGCAACGGTTCCAGAGGTCTTATGCTTTTTGAGAATGGGAAATAGGAACAGAGAGGTTGACCAACTTGCTGGGGTCACAGAGCAGGTAAGGAGAACTTGGGACTCAAACCCAAGGGCATAGGATGGTGGTCTTTTTTTCTTTTTCCCCTGATCTCTGCATCACATGTGACTGTGTGGACCATGCTCTCTTTGTCTTCTTCTTTTTAAAAAATAATTATTAATTTATGTATTTGGCTGTGTCATGCAGGATCTTTTGTTGTGGCACACGGACTCTCTACTTGTGAGGCACGGGGTTTCGGAGTGGGTGGGCTCAGTAGTTGTGGCACTTGGGCTTAATTCAGTTCAGTTTAGTTGCTCAGTCGTGTCTGAACTGTAGTTTACCAGGCTTCCCTGTCCAAACCAGCTCCCAAAGCATGCTTAAACTCATGTCTATCAAGCTGGTGATGCCATGCAACCATCTCATCCTCTCTTGTCCCCTTCTCCTGCCTTCAGTCTTTGCCAGCATCAGGGTCTTTTCCAATGAGTCAGTTCTTTGCATCAGATATTGGAGCTTCAGCTTCAGCATCAGTCCTTGTAATGAAGATTCAGGACTGATTTCCTTTAGGATTGACTGGTTGGATCTCCTTGCAGTCCAAGGGACTCTTAAGAGTCTTCTCTAATACCACAGTTCAAAGCATCCATTCTTCTGTGCTCAGCTTTCTTTCTGGGGCTTGGTTACCCCTAGGCATTTGGGAGCTTAGTTCACCAACCAGGATTCTGAACCTGTGTTCCCTGCATTGCAAGGCACATTCTTAACCACTGGACCACTAGGGAAGTCCCGGACCACGCACTCTCCTGAGAGGAGGACTTGCCCTTCCCCTTCTTATTCCTTGGATCATTCCAGCTTTATCTTCTTATGCCTCATTCTCTTCAATATTCCAGCTCTGGGGCTCTGTCTTGAGCCCACGGGTCCTCCCCTCCTGATTTCTGCTCAAGCTCTGGGGCTCCTGCCTGCCTGCCGGTGATTCCTGAACCTCCACGTTCAGATGCTACTCGGTCCACCACAGTGGTGTCCATCCCCTGGGCAGCTGGACATCTCCACATGGACGTCTCACCCATACCACAAAAATGTCTCCTCCAGGACTGCCTCCTGACATCTCCTCCTGCCCCAGGCCCTCCCACTAACACCTTCTGAGCCAGGGCCCTGGGGGTCTTCTTGCCCGTGAACTCTCACATGCAACACCCAGGCCATCACCCACCCCTCCCAATTTTGCCTCCTAAATTTGAGGGATCTCTTCCTATTCCCTTCTTCCCTTTGGCTCCTCCTACGTAAGTAATTACAATAGCCTCTACTGTGCTCCTTGCCTTAGGGCTCCCTCCATGCCACTGCCTGCAGGTCTGTCCCCATTGCCTGTGCATCAGTCGGGACCCTGCTGGAATGCCCCCCTCACAGCCAGTACCCAGCACCACCCAGACATGCCCCCTGCTCCCTCCAGGGTGAGTGCGGCTGCCTGACAGAGGCCGGTCCACATCCCCAGCCTCAGCTGGCCTCCCTCCAACAAGAACACTTGGTCCTGGCTGTCTGCCCCGTCACATTGTTCGCGCACCTGCGCCTTTGTTCAGGCAGCCCCCTGGCGACGTGCCCTTCATCTCCTCCCTCTGCTTGGCTGATAGCTACTCTGCCTTGGACCAGAAGCACCTCTCTCACCGACCCTCCCGCCTTCCCGGGTAATGCCAGGTGTGTTCTTTCAGCAGGAAGCAGAGTGCCAGGGAGCCCGGAATGGGCAGGCTCTGTACAACGGGGGCCAGCTCGTCTTAGTGTCCCCAGGTCCACTGGATGCTATTCAGGACCAAGCGTTGTGTAATGTCTGGTTCTAAATTCACGAGGAGACTGATTTGCCAAAACCACCCCAAAGGCTGTGATAACCCGGGGATACTTGGACCACCTGTGGGTCTCCTTCCTCCCAGTCCTTCCTCCCCTGGGCGGGGTCTTTCCAAAGTCCTTCAGATGGAGTGACTTTTCTGCTCGAAAGAATGGTCCACAACTCTGCAGGCACCAAGCCCAAGGCTTGGCTTTCAGGCCCTTATCATCCGGCTCTGGCCCTTCAGGCCGGCCTTGCCGCCGCTCTCCCACGGCTGCGCAGGCTGTTCTCTCTTGCCAGGAGTGCCCTGTCTGGGACCTCCGTCCACTGGGGCATCCCTACTGGACACCTTGCCCTAGGGTGGGCAGTAGGGGTAAAAAGCTGAAATTTGACATAACCTCCTTCTCCTTCTGCCTCTGTAACTCAGCCTGCCCCTTGCAAAGTCTGGACCATGTAGGTCACGTAGTCTCAGAAAGTGGGGACTTGCAATACTAGGAACTGGAGTTTATCTCACTCACCCTTGTCTTGCTGTTTGCAATCGCCCAGCCCCTGCAAACCTGCTTAATCATGCCTGTCCAGGCCAGTATCCCCTTTCCATCTTGACTGCTGTTCCTGCAAGCATGAAACCCCTTAGTTTAAACTAGCCTATTAACAACTAGTATTGCCCACAACCGTCTGTCTATAAACACTCTAATTCCTTAGTTCAGGGCCCAGAGCTTGGAGTGTTAACTCCTCTGGGCCCGCTGGTGTAATAAACCTGAGTTCTCCCTCTCTCCGAGTGTGGTGCTTGGTTTCTGCAACAGGGGTAAACTGTGACCAAGGCATGGCCAGAATCCAGGACCACCGCGCTTGCCCCCGTATTGTTTGTGTTTATTCACTGAATCAACCAGTGAATCAATTGATAAGATAAACAGATGACTGAATTCAAAGAAAGTGCCCTGGGAGAGCAGGAAGGAAGAGATTAAGGAGTGTATAAGCAAAGTGCTTTGGGGCATCCCATGGCGTGGGGAATGGGGTGGGGCAACAGTATAATGTATGACAGAAGGAAGATCTGAATGCAGTTTGTTACAGAAGAATTGATGCTTTTGAACTGTGGTGTTGGAGAAGACTCTTGAGAGTCCCTTGAAATGCAAGGAGATCCAACCAGTCCATCCTAAAGGAAGTCAGTCCTGGGTGTTCATTGGCAGGACTGATGTTGAAGCTGAAACTCCATTATTTTGGCCACCTGATGCAAAGAGCTGACTCATTTGAAAAGACCTTGATGTAGGGAAAGATTGAAGGCAGGAGGAAAGGGGACGACAGAGGATGAGATGGCTGGATGGCATCCCCGACTCGATGGACATGAGTTTGGGTAAACTCCAGGAGTTGGTGATGGACAGGGAGGCCTGGTGTGCTGTGGTTCATGGGGTCGCAAAGAGTCAGACACGACTGAGTAAATGAACTGAACTAAACTGAACAGACTCAAGGTCCTGTCACCTCTCCACCCAGATTCTTATGTTGAAGCTCTAAATGCTCCTCCACAAAGGGACAGTATTGGAGCTGGGGCCTTTGGGAGTAATTATGTTTAGATGAGATTGTGAAGGTAAAGCCCCCATGATAGGACTGGGGTCCTTATTAAAAGACAGACTATCATGCTGTCTCCATCAGTGAAGCCAGCAAGAAGGTGGCTGTCTACAAGCCGGGAAGTGGGCCCTCACCAGGAACTGAATCTGCCAGCACCTGGGTCTTAGACTTCCAGCCTCCAGCACTGTGGGAAATCAGTGTCTGTTGCTCAAGACACCCTGTCTACTGTATTTTGTTGTAACAGCCCATGCAGACTAATACACGGGTGAAATGCCACAGTCACACAAGCTGATAGAAAATGGCCTTATATGAAGCACACCTGCACTGAGTAGACAACAGGCATATACATCCCCAGATATCCTGGGAATGTGCTCAAGTGGATGCTTTGGGCTCTGAGGCTGACCATGCCCTGGGATCTCAGAGGGACCTTCCAAGGCTTCATGCCCTTTGCTGAAGCTGTCACGCAGACTCCCAACTTCCTTCTCCATCCATCCTCACTGACCTGATGCAGCTCTGACCTTGATCAAACATGCCCCAAGCTTAACTCAAGTCTCCTCATATCCAGTCCATTGAGGAACTTCTTTTTTTTTTTTTTTTTTTTTTACTTTTGGGAGCAAAAACATACATTTGAAAATTATAGAAAAATATTAAAATTACTTGTAGTCACACAGTTTGGAATTAGTTATGGTTAAATTTTGTTGTATTTCTTTCCATTTTGGTCCCAGTATTTTCCTATGGGCATTTCCCCACAAACTGTATCATGCTATAGGTCTGATGTCATACTACTTCATTCTTTGGTGTGATTGTTCAGCTTAACTTGTACCATGAGTGTCTTCAGCGTGTCAGTAGCTGTTTTGTGGATTTTGATGTTTCACTCCTTCATTCATTCAGCAAAGGTAGGTTCTGGACCAGCTGAGCTTGTGCTGGACTAAAATGGAAAGAAACACACCAAAATTTAACCATAACTAATCAAACAGATGCGGTTCCCGCCCTTGAGCAGGTTCCTGTCCAGTGGGAGAGCTGAGCGGTACATGGTCCTTTGAAGGGTGACAAGCATTATGAAGGTGGATATTCTGGGTGCCGTGGAGAGGTGTCCCCACCGTCAGGAGCTTCTGTCAGGAACCAGTGTTGAACTGAGACCATCTGGAGGCTGTGCTGTATTAGTCACTCAGTCATGTCTGACTCTGTGACTGTAGCCCTCCAGGATTCTGTGACTGTAGCCTGCCAGACTCCTCTATCCATGGGATTCTCCAGGCAAGAATACTGGAGCGGGTTGCCATGCCTTTCTCTAGAGGATTTTCCCAACCCAGGGATTGAACCTGCATCTCCTGCATTGCAGGCAGATTTTTTTTTTTTTTTTTTTAAACCACTGAGCCACCAGGGAAGGCTGTGGGGAAGTATCTAAACCAGTGTGTGCCTGGTAGGTAGCCCAAGGTCTGGGATGTGTGTGGTACATAGCAGGGGCCAGTTGGCTACCTCCTCCCTAGAACACCACGAGAAGCATCCTTCTCATCCATACACTCTGCCACCCCCAACCTCAACTCACCAACTTCAGAAAGCCCTGACCGCCACTCATCAGGCCTCCAGGACTGAAGACCAGAGATTCTTTGCCTGTGCTAGAATATGAGAAGAGGATTTCTGTACAATCACCAATGGGCTCCCAGATTGAGGTCTCCAAGGATGGGCCTGCATATAAATCCTACAAAGGCAGGTACAGTATCTACCCAATGGGTTTATTGACTATGTCACCGATACCTATCAGACTTCATCTTCAAAGTGCGGCAGGTGTGTCCTTTTGGAGCCTGGCCCTATCTGATGTTTCAGCTAAAAGAGAAAATACTAGGGTGTGACTTGCCAAAGGGATCATGAATAGGAAGCTCCTCTGATTCCAGTATCACCATCTACACCTCTTTCTGGCATGGAAAGAACAAACCCTAATGAGTTTCATCACCCAGAGGCCTGGCCTGGAAACTGCATGCTGTCTCTACCATGACAACATCTGGACTTCCCTGCCGTCATCTGCATCCAAGCAGAAACTTTCTCAAGGGCAGTCATCTCTCCAAGGCATTTTGTGGATTAAAAACAAAAACTATAATTAAGAAAACCATCCTCCAGCTTAGAAGCCCACTGTTGGAGGCTCCCCCAGCAAGGAAGGCTCTTAGGTTCAATCAGTTGAGTTCATGCTGCTTTGGCGGGAAGTAGGCAAGGGGACAGTGAGATTCCAGCATGACAAGCACTGGCTGCCTCCCCCCAGCCTGTCTCCTGTTTTTCCTCTCCAGTGTGATTCTAACTGCAGTCAGAGTAAAATGTGCTCAGTCCTAGGGGTGAACCAAGACTGGTCTAAGAAATCATGAGGGAGCCTGGCGAGGAGGGGGTGGTTGGTGCTTTGGCCTCCCTGATTTAACAGACCGATGTGACTAGTGCTATCTTGTTCCTTTTTTCCTGCCTTGAACACAGACACGATCTTAAGAGTTATGGTGGCCATTTTATAACAACAACAAAAAAGAGATGATCAGCACAATGAAAAGTCACCACAAAGGAAGGGAAGTACAGAAAAGCCAGGACCACCCGCAGCCCCGATGGCGTTCTCAGCAGATGACCCGACACCACCAGCTGTTTACCTCTAGACTTCTTATTTTCTAAGAAAAAAAAAAGGCCACTGTTTGTCATGTTTCTACCACTCACTTGTAGTTGAAAGCTTTCCTGATGTATCTTCTAGGTTTAAAATCTCTAAAATTCCCTAAAGCTGGTTTTGTAACTTTTAAAGTTCCAGGGTGTTTCATCTGAGTAAGTACAATTGCTGATGTGGCAGAAAGAAAGTCCTGTTTCAAGGAAATTTGAAATTTTTTGGAAATTTGAAATTTTTTGAATTTTTTTTAGTTTGAAATTTCATTTCATTTCATAACTTTCTGAGACTTAGCACATAGATAGTCGACTTGTTACTGTGCTTGGAAGAGGAAAATTAACCTACCAGAATTCAAAATCTCAGAGCTCATGTGAGGCAGGGAATCCAGTAGATCTGCAGCCCATTATGCTAAAACACTAAAGGGCTAAACACCCAGGATGAGTGTGATCAGAAGCAAATATTCCCTTCTTCGCCCACTTTGGAGGCTATAAAGCCTGGTTTCTGGATGCTGAGGAGGTCAGGGGAAAAGTTCCTCTCTGTGAAGTTATAACCACATGCTAACCCTTGTGCAGACTGGTAGCCTGCATCACCTGAAGGGACCAAAAAAAACTTCACGAAGCAAGTTTAGAATAAAGTGCTGCTGAAGGGGACATGATCCAAGGTACACGGCAGAAGCAAGTGCAAATCCTTTCTGGAAGAATTCATATTCATCCTAGGCCTCAAAAAAAAAAAAAAATCCCACAAACTAATTTTTCAGTAACAGCAAGCCACATTCAATGAAATATAAGGAAGGAAATGAGGCAACAAGAACAAGAAAAAGCAGGGGAAAAAAAAATACAGCTAAGCTGACCCTCAACTACATCATACGGTAGGATGATAGGGGAAAAAGAAAACAACTGTTTATTATGTTAAATAAAATATAAGCTTAAAAATATCTGCAGGAAACAAACTATAAGAAACTGATCTGATATATTTTTTTTAAAGAACGAAATTTAAAAAATATAGATGAAAAATACAATAACTGAAGTTTAAAATCCAATAGATGGGTTTACTAAGAAATTAAATACAGACAAAGAATCAATGAATTGGAGGGTGGGTCTGAAGAAAATTACCCAAATAACAGCACAGAGGAACAAAAAGATGAAAATCATGAAAAATAGGTTCAGGGACTAGAAGGATAGAGTGAGGATGTCCAAATATACTTAACTGAAATTCTGAAAGTAGAAGTAAGAGAGAAGGGGCAAGGGTAATGTTTGAAGAGACCTTGTCTGAAGATTTTTCAGAACTGTTGAAAGACACCAATCCAAAAATTTAAGAAGCCCAGCAAATGCGAAGGTTGAGCAGAGAAAAAGGAAAAAAGGAGATTTAGATTTTGAGTGGCCATGACTGCCCTGTCTCTTACTGGTGGTTAGCCCCGTGATGTGTCCATGGGGCTGGTGGTATTTCTGGGCAGTCCTAAGACATGAAACTCCTGCCAGAGGATGAGCAAAACAAGTCCAATAAAGGTATCTGCAAAGCCCTTCCTTCTTTCCTGGCCCAGGTCTGCTGAGAACCGTGATCAGAATGGCCGCTGAGGTGCCAGTATATCCAGATCCTCCACTGCTTATTATTTATGACATAAGAGAGATGGATAAATACTGGAAACCCCATTCCTCCAAGGCTCGATTAACTTTTTATTAAGATATCTATTATGAATCCACTGTTTTCCCCACCCTGCCTTTTAATTCAGCTTCCACTTCTCCTTTTGTAGGGCCATGCTCTGAGGATTTGATAGCAAACACTCTGGGAACTTTTGTCTAGCAAAAAAAAAATACGTGTTGAGAAAAGTTTAATCTTGTAAATTCCTTGAATGTCATAGCTTAGGTTTGATGTGGTCCAATATCTCATTTTAAGGTGGAGAAACTGAGGTCAGAGAAGACAAGGAACCCAGGGGAATCTGGTCCAGGGTCTCCTGATTCGCAGTCCAGGGTACTATTCACCTTCTAGTTGCTCCCTTCTCAAAGAATAAGGAGGAAGGAGATTTCATTCTCGAGGATGGCATTTCAACAATGGTTTGTTATAGCATGTACTAGGGTGTGTGAAATAGACTATTCCCCAAACTTCCCAGGGGTGACATTGAAATACAGAGATAGACACCTCAGATCAAAACAGCTCCAGTTACATAACTACGACAGCAAATGGTGAATCATTGCCGTGTAATGAAAAAATCAGATTGGTCACTACGAAAAGTAAAAGGATCACTGTGTTGAGTCACTGGGCCCACCCTCCTGCAGAGTCTCCAAAACGCTACACCTACTGGTTGATTCAGAGTCTGGGCTTTGTCTTCCTTTCTTCCACGCTGATGTTTCGATGTTTCACAATGGAGATTCACAAGCGATGTAAATTTCCAAAGAAGGTTGGGCCAAAGTGCCACAATCTGTCTTTGGACTGTCCTGATGGATGGGCTCTGCTCCTACACCTAAAGGATGATAGCTTAAAAGATGATAATAATAGCTAATGTTATTGGGTGCCTACTGTGTTTCAAAAAGACACTCTTGAGATTTGTAATCCTGACTAGTCCTCACAACAGCACTATGAGTAGGCAAGCATCTTCCTCATTTCACAGATGAGAGAACAGAGGCTAAGAAGGATTAAGAAACAACCCCAGACCTTACAGTTAGTATGAAATGTCAGAGGTGGGATTCATCCCAGGCAAATCCATCCTAAGATCTACCCTCTTTCTACCAGAAGAGAAGACTCCTCCAGTCTTAAGGCTGCCCTCGCGATGTAGAGAAAGACAGATGCCCCCCACCCGCGGTTGTCACAGGAAAGGACAGTGAGTGGAGGGTCCCTGCTCCACTTCCAGGGCTCCCAAAGGCTAGGTAGGAAGGCTGGGCTTCCCCTTTTGGTAGACTAGAAGAGTTGAGGTGGGGGAGAAGAAAATCAACCACAGCTCTTGGAAAAGACCTTTTTTGTTCAGTGGAGAACAAGGCTTCGATTGATCTGTTGCTTCTTTGTGGACCACGTTTTAACTTAGCCATCCGAGACCAAGTGGAAAGTTCTGGAAAGCAAACTTCGAGTCAACATTGATGAAGAGCACTTAGAGGGAGGTCTCCAGGCAACCCCCTGCTCTGGCCTGTGCCACATGGTGGAAACTCCCGTGAATAATATTTATCAAAGCAGCTGTCCACTTGGCAGGCTGGGTGTGGAGCATCACCTCTTCCTCAGGAAATGCCAGCTGAGCCACATCAAAAAACGACTGTTTTGATGGTTTGAAGGGTGATTCACTTATTTATATAAGTTACTGGCATGACCCACTTCCTCAGGCGCATCTCTTTAGCATTCAAATTAGTCAACTGAGCGTGCCTCTAACCAATTTCCTGAGAGTCACAGAGACTCAGTCCAAAAGGGCCAGACCCTCTGCCTCCACTTGTGAAGTATGAACTTGAGGCAGTTTCCCTCTAACAGTGGGCTCATTGTGGCCTTGAAGGGTCATCGTCAAGGCTTTACAGGTTTCCCCTCAGTTGGCCTGGAGGTGGTTCTGCAGGAAGGATGGAGGGGTCTTTGCCTGCATCCATTCAGGCATGACCTTCCTGTCAACAGCCAGCCCAAGGCCACTTGTGCCAATGCTCACCTGAGTCTCTGACTCCCAGCCCCACCCACCTCTTCACAGCCTAAGTCTCTTTGGCAAGCAGCCAACATGTTCTAGCTGGAGACCCATGCAGAGCCGAATGTTCAGCAACAGTAAAGGGGGTCTTTGATATAAGAAAGGTGGTTTCCCTTGGAAGAGCTGGTGACTGGAAGGGCCATGAGGTGACTTCTGGAACATTCTGCATCTTGCTCTGGGTGGTAGCTTCACCTCTGGAAAGTTCATGAAGTTGTTTTGCTCAGAATTTGTGCACTTCCTGATGCAATTTCAGAGTCAAAATTTTTCTTAAAAAATAAAAAAGAGAAGACATCAAGATTTCCAATTCTTTTCTTCCAGGAGATTTCTAACTGTTTATGAGTTTGCCCACCTTCTCACCCTGCTATGACCTTGAACCCTGTGTTTCAAGGAGAGTTTTAGGAACGGCCTTTGTCTAGATGATGAACACCTGTGGTTCTTCCTTGTGCATAAGTATGGAGGTCACTCCAGGGCCTTGGCCCAGAATTAGGGGGGATGCGCTTTGCCATTCGAGAAGCATCTGGCAGCTGTAAAATAACAGCTTCTCTCACCAAAGCAAGCAACAACAAGGTTTGCCTCATATCCTGCACACACGCACACCATTTTTGGAATATCCAAGAACTGCAGACCCATAGAGAACATTTAGAAAATTTAGAAAAGAATTCAGAAGGAAAAAACAATCATCCATAATCCTATTACCCAGAGACAAAGGAAGTTACTATTTTGACACATTTTCTTCCAGTCTTTTTTACACGTATATTTTAGGAATACATTTTTAATTGCTTTATTGAGGTTTACTTTATGTACATTAAAAGTTGCCTGTTTTAACTGTACAATTCAATAAAATGAATTTTAAAGGTGTAAAGCTCAATTGACTCTCAGTAAATTTACATTTGTATAAATTTGTGTAAATGATATGCAACCATCAATCACCACGGTTGACTCTGAAAGCATCCAGAACCCTCCTAGTGTCCCTGGAGAAAGTGTGGCATTCCCACTCCAGCCCCAGGCAGCCACTGATCTGCTCTTTGGCTGTATAAATTTGTCCTTTCTGGACATTTCATATAAATGGAACATACAGTATGAAGTCTTCTGTATCCAGCTCACCTTACCATAATCTTTTTTATATTTATTTACTTATATGTACGGAGAAGGCAATGGCACCCCACTCCAGTACTCTTGCCTGGAAAATCCCATGAACGGAGGGGCCTGGTAGGCTGCCAGTCCATGGGGTCGCACAGAGTCGGACACGACTGAAGCGACTTGGCAGCATCAGCAGCACTTATGTATATTGGGCTATGCCAAGTCTTCACTGCTGTGCAGGCGTCTCTCTAGTTGCGACAGGCAGGGGCCACTCTCTAGTCTCGGTGCATGGGCTTCTCGTTGCGGTGGCTTCTCTTGTTGCGCAGCACGGGCTCGAGGGCACTCGGGCTCCAGCAGTTGTGACTTCTGGGATCTAGAGCACAGACCCCACAGGTGTGGTGCACAGGCTTATGCCCCAGGGCGTGTGGGGTCTTCCCGATCAGGGTTCGAATCCATGTCTCCTGCATTGACAGGTGTTTTCTTTACCACTGAGCCACCAGGAAAGCTCTTACCATAACATTTTCAGGCTCATCTACGTTGTGTTAGTAGTTTGTTCCTTTTTTGTCGAATACTATTCCAGTGTACGAAACAGCTGATGACCATTTGAATTTCCTCCATTTTTGTCTATTATGAATAATGCTTCTGTGAAAATTTATGTACAGTTTTTTCGTATGGTCATATTTTTTTCATCCTGGTTGGGTAGGTTCCCAAAGGGGAATTACTAGGTTATATGGTAAAATTATATTAACTTTTTAGGAAACTGAAAAACTATTTTTTTTGAAGTTTGAAAATACAGGATGGACAAAAATGTTTGCTCATTTTTTCTCCCTGTAAGATGGCTCTCGTAGCAGATAGTTGTCTAGCTTCATCTGAAGCAGTTTTGTTAGACTGTGCTGTGACAGCTGTTATATCAGAATGCATTTTTAAAAAACTAGTAAAGTTGGTGAATTTTTGTGTAGCCACTTTAATACTGAAGATGAAAGGATAAAAGCAAAATTGGGGGCATATTATGCCTTGTTATTTCAAGAAAGATAAAAGCACTACTGATATACAGAGCAAAACTTTGTGCCATGTACGGAGAAGATGCTGTGACTGGAAGATGCTGTGACTGACCAAATGTGTCAAAAGTGGCTCATGAAATTTTGTGCTGGGGATTTCTCATGGATGATGCTCCATGGTCAGATAGATCAGTTGAAGTTGAAACCAATCAAACTGATACACTAATTGAGAACCATTAGCGGTATACCACGTGGGAGATAGTCGACATGCTCAAAATATCCAAATCAAGCGTTGAAAATCATTTACACCTGCTTGATTATGTTAATCACTTTGATGTTTGGATTCCACATAAGTTAAGCAAAAAAACCTTCTCGACTTCATTTCCGCTTGTGATTCTCTACTGAAGCATAAGGAAAACATCCCATTTTTAATACAAATCTTGATGGAGGATGAAAGGTGAATCGTGTGTGCAGGTCAGGAAGCAACAGTTAGAACTGGACATGGAACAACAGACTGGTTCCAAATAGGAAAAGGAGTACATCAAGGCTGTATATTGTCACCCTGCTTATTTAACTTACATGCAGAGTATATCACGAGAAACTCTGGAGTGAAGAAGCACAGGCTGGAATCAAGATTGCCAGGAGAAATATCAATCACCTCAGATACGCAGATGACACTGCCCTTATGGCAGAAAGTGAAGAACTAAAAAGTCTCTTGATGAAAGTAAAAGAGGAGAGTGAAAAAGTTGGCTTAAAGCTCAACATTCAGAAAACGAAGATCATGGCATCTGTCCCATCACTTCATGGCAAATAGATGGGGAAACAGTGGAAACAGTGTCAGACTTTATTTTGAGGGGCTCCAAAATCACTGCAGATGGTGATTGCAGCCATGAAATTAAAAGACGCTTACTCCTTGGAAGGAAAGTTATGACCAACCTAGACAGCATATTAAAAAGCAGAGACATTGCTTTGCCAACAAAGGTCCATCTAGTCAAGGCTATGGTTTTTCCAAAGGTCATGTATGGATGTGAGAGTTGGACTATAAATAAAGCTGAAGAATTGATGCTTTTGAACTGTGGTGTTGGAGAAGACTCTTGAGAGTCCCTTGGACTGCAAGGAGATCCAACCAGTCTACCTAAAGGAGATCAGTCCTGTGTGTTCATTGGAAGGACTGATGTTGAAGCTGGAACTCCAAGACTTTGGCCACCTGATGCGAAGAGCTGACTCATTTGAAAAGATCCTGATGCCGGGATAGATTGAGGGCAGGAGGAGAAGGGGACGACAGAGGATGAGATGGTTAGATGGCATCACCAATTCGATGGACATGGATTTGAGTGAACTCCAGGAGTTGGTGATGGACAGGGAGGCCTGGTGTGCTGTGGTTCATGGGGTCTCAAAGAGTAGGACATGACTGAGTGACTGAACTGAACTGAAAAGTGAATACCATGTAATAATGTGGAATAAAAGAGATCATGGGACGAGTGAAATGAACCATCACCAGCCACACCAAAGGCTAGTCTTCATCCAAAGAAGATGATACTGGGTATATGGTGGGATTGGAAGGGAATCCTCTATTATGACCTCCTTCCAGAAAACCAAATGATTAACTCTACCAAGTACTGCTCCCAGTTAGACCAAGTGAAGGCAGCACGTGATGAAACACATCCGGAATTAATCAACAGAAAATGCATAATCCTTCACCAGGATAATGCAAGACCTCATGCTTCTTGGATGACCAGGCAAAAAACTGTTACAGCTTGGGTGGANTTTTTGTCGAATACTATTCCAGTGTACGAAACAGCTGATGACCATTTGAATTTCCTCCATTTTTGTCTATTATGAATAATGCTTCTGTGAAAATTTATGTACAGTTTTTTCGTATGGTCATATTTTTTTCATCCTGGTTGGGTAGGTTCCCAAAGGGGAATTACTAGGTTATATGGTAAAATTATATTAACTTTTTAGGAAACTGAAAAACTATTTTTTTTGAAGTTTGAAAATACAGGATGGACAAAAATGTTTGCTCATTTTTTCTCCCTGTAAGATGGCTCTCGTAGCAGATAGTTGTCTAGCTTCATCTGAAGCAGTTTTGTTAGACTGTGCTGTGACAGCTGTTATATCAGAATGCATTTTTAAAAAACTAGTAAAGTTGGTGAATTTTTGTGTAGCCACTTTAATACTGAAGATGAAAGGATAAAAGCAAAATTGGGGGCATATTATGCCTTGTTATTTCAAGAAAGATAAAAGCACTACTGATATACAGAGCAAAACTTTGTGCCATGTACGGAGAAGATGCTGTGACTGGAAGATGCTGTGACTGACCAAATGTGTCAAAAGTGGCTCATGAAATTTTGTGCTGGGGATTTCTCATGGATGATGCTCCATGGTCAGATAGATCAGTTGAAGTTGAAACCAATCAAACTGATACACTAATTGAGAACCATTAGCGGTATACCACGTGGGAGATAGTCGACATACTCAAAATATCCAAATCAAGCGTTGAAAATCATTTACACCTGCTTGATTATGTTAATCACTTTGATGTTTGGATTCCACATAAGTTAAGCAAAAAAACCTTCTCGACTTCATTTCCGCTTGTGATTCTCTACTGAAGCATAAGGAAAACATCCCATTTTTAATACAAATCTTGATGGAGGATGAAAGGTGAATCGTGTGTGCAGGTCAGGAAGCAACAGTTAGAACTGGACATGGAACAACAGACTGGTTCCAAATAGGAAAAGGAGTACATCAAGGCTGTATATTGTCACCCTGCTTATTTAACTTACATGCAGAGTATATCACGAGAAACTCTGGAGTGAAGAAGCACAGGCTGGAATCAAGATTGCCAGGAGTAATATCAATCACCTCAGATACGCAGATGACACTGCCCTTATGGCAGAAAGTGAAGAACTAAAAAGTCTCTTGATGAAAGTAAAAGAGGAGAGTGAAAAAGTTGGCTTAAAGCTCAACATTCAGAAAACGAAGATCATGGCATCTGTCCCATCACTTCATGGCAAATAGATGGGGAAACAGTGGAAACAGTGTCAGACTTTATTTTGAGGGGCTCCAAAATCACTGCAGATGGTGATTGCAGCCATGAAATTAAAAGACGCTTACTCCTTGGAAGGAAAGTTATGACCAACCTAGACAGCATATTAAAAAGCAGAGACATTGCTTTGCCAACAAAGGTCCATCTAGTCAAGGCTATGGTTTTTCCAAAGGTCATGTATGGATGTGAGAGTTGGACTATAAATAAAGCTGAAGAATTGATGCTTTTGAACTGTGGTGTTGGAGAAGACTCTTGAGAGTCCCTTGGACTGCAAGGAGATCCAACCAGTCTACCTAAAGGAGATCAGTCCTGTGTGTTCATTGGAAGGACTGATGTTGAAGCTGGAACTCCAAGACTTTGGCCACCTGATGCGAAGAGCTGACTCATTTGAAAAGATCCTGATGCCGGGATAGATTGAGGGCAGGAGGAGAAGGGGACGACAGAGGATGAGATGGTTAGATGGCATCACCAATTCGATGGACATGGATTTGAGTGAACTCCAGGAGTTGGTGATGGACAGGGAGGCCTGGTGTGCTGTGGTTCATGGGGTCTCAAAGAGTAGGACATGACTGAGTGACTGAACTGAACTGAAAAGTGAATACCATGTAATAATGTGGAATAAAAGAGATCATGGGACGAGTGAAATGAACCATCACCAGCCCCACCAAAGGCTAGTCTTCATCCAAAGAAGATGATACTGGGTATATGGTGGGATTGGAAGGGAATCCTCTATTATGACCTCCTTCCAGAAAACCAAATGATTAACTCTACCAAGTACTGCTCCCAGTTAGACCAAGTGAAGGCAGCACGTGATGAAACACATCCGGAATTAATCAACAGAAAATGCATAATCCTTCACCAGGATAATGCAAGACCTCATGCTTCTTGGATGACCAGGCAAAAAACTGTTACAGCTTGGGTGGAAAGTTCTGATTCATCTGCTGTATTCATCAGACATTGCATACTAGGTATTTTGGTTTTTACAAAATTCTCTTAATGGAAAAATTTTTAATTCCCTAGGAGACTGTAAAAGTCACTTGGAATCGTTCTTTGCTCAAAAAGATAAAAACTTTGGGAAGATGAAATTATGAAGTTGCCTGAAAAATGGCAGAAGGGACTGAAACAAAATGGTGAATATGTTGTTCAATAAAGTTATTGGTGACAATATAAAGACGTGTCTTTTCATTTTCCTTAAAATCCAAAAGAACTTTTTGACTGACCCAATCCATTCCTACCAGCCATGTTGACATTTAGTATTGCAAGTTTTTAAAATTAGATCCAGTGTGAGGTGTAGCTCATTGTGAAATGGTTTCAATTAGCATTTCTCTAATGATTAATGAGCCATTTGTTTATCTTTTTGGATGAAATGTCTATTCAAATATTTGGCCTCTTTTTAAATGAGTCATCTGTCTTCTTATTGAGCTATATATTCTGGGTACAAGTGCTTTACCTTGATTGACAAATAGTTTTCGCATAGTCTGTGGTTTGTCTTTTCATTTTCCTAATGACATATTTTAAAGTACAGAAGATTTTAATTTTTGGATGAAGTCCAACATATCAGGGTTTGTTTTTCCTTTTATCACTTGTGTTTTCAGTGTTGTATCTAAGAACTCTTTGCTTAGCCCAAAGTCAGGATGATTTTACCTACGTTTTTTGTAAAAATGCTAAGTTCTTATACACATGTCTAGGGTCTATTTTCACTTAACTTTTGTAAGGTATCAGTTAAGGGCCTAAATTCATCTTTTGGCACATATATATAATTATTCTAGCACATTTGCTGAAACACCATTCTTTCCTGCCATATACATATACATATCCTTATGCCAGTACTATACTGTCTTAATTATTGTAACTTTATAATGAATTTTGAAATCTGGAAGCCTGAGTTTTCCAACTTTGTTCTTCTTCTTTTTGAAAATTGCTTTGGCTAGATTGGGATCTTTGTGTTTCCATAAAAATTTTAGGATTAGCTTGTCAATTTCTGCAAAAAGATGCCTGATGGGATTTTTTAAAATTAATTTATTTTTTGAAGTGAAAGTTGCTCAGTCATGTCTGATTTTTTGTGGCCCTATGGATTGTAGCCTTCCAGGCTCCTCTGTCCATGGAATTCTCCAGGCAGGAATGCTGGAGTGGGTAGCCATTACCTTCTCCAGGGAGTCTTCCTGACCTAGGGATTAAACCCGGGTCTCATCCATGCACGTGAATTCTTTGTCATTTGAGCCACCAGGGAAGCCCAATTTTATTTTTTGGCTGAACTGTGACCTTGCTGAATTTGTTCATTGCTTCTAGGTGTTTGTGGGGGCAGGGAGGTGTACTCCTTAGGACTTTCTATGCAGGCATACCTCATCTTATTGCACTTCACAGATAAGGTATCTTTTGCAAATTGAAGGTTTGTGGCAACCCTGCACCCAGCAAGTCTATTGTCACCATTTTAGCAGCATTTGCTCACTTACTACACTTTGGTAATTCTTCCAAAATTTCAAATTTTTGGTATTACTATAGTATCTTTGATATTACTATTGTGAACAGATAACTCATTGAAGGTTTAGATTGTGATTATTTAGCAATACTTAATGTTTTTCTTTAATTAAGGTATGATTTCTTTTTAGACATAATGCTATTGCACAATTAATAGACTACAGGGTAGTATAAACACAACTTTTATATGCACTGGGAAACCAGAAAAATTGTGTGACTCACTTTATTGCTATATTTGCTTTGCTGTGGTGGTCTGGCACTGAACTGACAATTTCTCCTAGGTATGCCTACATACACAATCATGTCATTTGCTAATAGGAAAATTTCGCTCTTCTCTTTTGAATCTGGATGACTTTTATTTCTTTTTCTTGCCTAATTGCACTGGCCAGAACCTCCAGTAGAAGGCTGAATAGAAGTGGTAAGAGTGAACATTCTCATCTTGTTTCCAATTTTAAGGAGAAAGCTGTCTTTTTACCACAAAATATGTTGCTAGCAGTAAGTGTTTATTAAACATATTTTATTAGGTTGAGGAAATGTCCTTCTATTACCAATTCAGTGAGAATTTTTATCATGAATGTGTGTTAGAGTTTGTCAAGTGCATGCTTTTTTTTTTCTGTGTCTATTAATCATGCGGTTTAGGGTTTTTATTCTGTTGATATAGTGTGTTACATTAATTCATTTTCTCACATTCCTGGGAAAATTCCCAGCTGGTCATGGTGTATACTTATTTTTTTATATGTTATTTTAGAGTTGATTTGTCTTACTAGAATTTTTTGAGAATTTTTGCATCTATTCTCATAAGAGATACTGGTCTGTAGTTTAATTTTCCTGTGATGTCCTTGTCTAGTTTTGTTATCCCAGAATTTTTGGCTTCATAGAATGAGATGGAAATTACTCCCTCCTCCTCTAGTTTCTGGAAGAATTTGTGAAGGACTGTTGTTATTTCTTCTATAAATGTGAGGTAGATTTCACCAGTGAAGTTATCCAGGCCTGGACTTTTGTTTGTGGGAAGTTTTAAAATGACTGATTCCGTTTCTTTACAATATTTAGATTATCTCTTTCTTGAATTCGTTTTGGTCACTTGCATTCCTAGAAATGTATGCTTTTCACATTAGTTGTCTATTTGTTGATGTAGAGTTTTCCTTGGTCCTCCCGATAAGCCTTTACCTTTGGGAGAGTCAGCAGTGACGGCCCCTCTTTCACTCCCGGTTTTAGTAATCTCAGACATTTATCTTTCCTTCTTTGGTCAAGCTTCTTGCTCAAGTGTTGGTTTCATTGATTTCCTCTTTTAAGTCTCCTTTTTCATTTTCAGTGATTCCACTTTAATCTTCATTTGATATGTCTAATTTAAAATGCAATTTGATGCATACAGCTTTATTTTCCTTAAAGTTGTCATAAATATTTTCTCATCATTAAGCATTCCCTACATCTAGTTTTTGTAGGGACTTAGCCTCACGTTTCACTTTTCACCTTCATGCATTGGAGAAGGAAAGGGCAACCCACTCCAGTATTCTTGCCTGGAGAATCCCAGAGACGAGGGAGCCTGGCGGGCTGCCGTCTATTGGGTCTCACAGAGTCGGGCACAACTGAAGCGAATTAGCAGCAGCAGCAGCAGCAGCATCCGCCTCACGTTGCAGTACGCAGCCATCTCGCTACTGTTAAACATGCTTCTCATTATGAATGATGCTTAGATGAACTTCTTTCTGCTGAATCTAGTAATTGCTTTAGCGTAGTTTCTCAATAGCAGGTTTCCTGGGTCAAAGCATTTGAATACAACAAATTCCTTTTTTGGAAAGCAAAGTGACAGTTGCTCAGTCGTGTCTGACTCTTTGTGAGTCCATGGACTATACAGTCCATGGAATTCTCCAGGCCAGAATACTGGAGCGGGTAGCCGTCCCCTTCTTCAGGGGATCTTCCCAACCCAGGGATCAAACCCAGGTCTCCTGCACTGCAGGCAGATTCTTTACCAGCTGAGCCACCAGGGAAGCCCAAGAATACTGGTGTGGGGAGCCTATCCCTTCTCCAGTGGATCTTCCTGACCCAGGAATTGAACCAGGGTCTCCTGCACGGCAGGCAGATTCTTTACCAGCTGAGCTACCAGGGAAGCCCAAAGGGTTTTACCAACTGTTGCTCTCACTGCTGCATTTGAAAGCATTTATCCGATTGTGCTTCCATTATGGATGCCTAAGTAGAAGCCCTGACCTGGGTTTGCAGGGGCTCAGTGACCCTGGGGTTCAGGGCAGTTGCAGTGAGCCTAAATCCCAGCACAGGTCCCTCAATCTGCCTTTGGTTGGGGGTCAGTGGGGAGAGAAGTGAAGGGTGTCCTCTCCCAGGTCTGACCTCTGAGGCCTGGAGACCAGCTGGCTGGCCTTCATAATTCACCACTTTATAACAAATGATTCTCTGCCTCAGTCTCTGCCAATGGGATCCTCAATGCTGGTTTGCAGGCCTCTGGGAGTACGTGATTTTCTCTGGGTCAAGGGGCCTGTGTCTGCCAGTCAGTTCTGCACACACTTGTTACACACTGGCCACCAGAGTGATCTTCCCAAAGCACGATTGTGGGTTCCCCCCACGCTCAAAGGGCTCTCTCTCTTTCTCCTTTTAAACCTTTTATTTTGTGTTGGGGTATTCAAAGACTCTCTTTCGCCTGCAAGGAATGGTGTGCAGGCTGTTTGGCTTGGTGGTCCCCAACTTTCCATGACCTGGTCCCCAACTTACCTTTCCAGCTTTATTCATCCTTTCATTCATATATACAACAGACAAGAGTTCCTACTATGTGCCAGGCCCTGTTCTATGTGCTGAGACAAGGCAGTGGTACAAACAGAAACCCTCGCCTTCAGGGAGCTTCCAGCGTCCCTGACCCCCAGCCCCCTCGCTCTCCCGCACACTTGCGCTGTAACCACGCCAGCCTCCTGTGAAGCAGCTTCACCCTGCCTTCCGAAAGCATCCACCACACCGTCTGGCTGTAAAGTTCTGCCACCCGACGAGACCCGTCTTTACTTTTTTAAAGAAGGTTACTTCTTTGAAGAAGGCTTCCCCGGCTCTGTCTGGCCAGAGCCCAGCCCTTTGCTCACACTAGGTCATCAGTAATGTTTATTGAATTTAAGTGTGCTGGGCTGAGGGCCAGCTCCTAGCAGCAGCTTGCATCCCCTGAACATGGGGCAGCTTTGATCCCTCAGCCCTTTCTTACCACCTGGCGAGAGGGAGCGGGTGGAGAGTCAAGGAGGGGCTGTGCGGGATGGTGGAAGCCTGGCTGGACACCAGCTGCGTGCCCCTGGCAGGCTACGCACCTTCCTGGGGCTTCGAGTGCTGCTCAGTAAGTCAAGGGCTTGGGCTAGACTGGGAATCCCCAGGAACTAGGGACCCGAACCATTAGCTCTCCCTGTGGGAGTTTTGTACAAAGTCAGACTCCTGGTCCTAGCCTCTGTTTCTGATCCAGCGGGCCAGCGGCACAACTCAGGAGCCTGTACTTTCAATGACCGCTCAGATGTGAGGTTTGGTGTGTCCCCCTGCTGAGTCCCAGCCTGGGAGGCCCTTTAGAAGGGGCTCCTCTGGTCTCCCAGGAGGCCCGCCAGCCGCTTGCATCCTGCAGGGGTGGATGGTGAGGAGCTGTCAGACCCAGTGGGGCTGAAGGCAGGTGCTCTGAGAGGAGAGTGTGTGCCTCGGTTTCCTCGTTTGTTCCATGGGAGATCCCTGCAGGCCTGCCCCATAGGTGGTGCTAGTGTGAGGGGCTGAGCCACCCCTTGGAGGAGCAAGGCCCAGGCTCCACATCAGTCCTGGTGCTGGGCTTCTAGGGGGAAAGACCAAAGAAGCAGGGGTATGACTCAGGTGGGGGCCAAGCGGAGGCTGGACCCCCAGGTGGCTGTTGGGCAGAGGCCCAAGCTGAAAGTGGGGCTGGAGCAGTGCCTGGAGATGTCTCCATGACTGCTGGGGGCTCAGGGCCCATCCAGAGTGAGAGTGCCCCATGGACTGCTTTCTGCCCCTTTATAGAGGTAGTGAGCCTAGGGACCAGCCTGGGAGCACCACACCTACACAGGCCAGAGAAGGTCGAAAAGAGCAAGGCCCACCAGGATGCCAGACACCTTTGCCTAAGCTAGAAATTTATGCAAAGCGCAAGCAAGATCAGAGCACCCATGGCCATAGGCATCCTCTAGTCCAAAGAGCCCATTTTACAGATAAGCAAACTGAGGCCAAGCAGCTAAGCACGGGATTCCATGTTCCAAATCTGGGACTATTTCTGTTCAGCTGTTACCTGAAGCTGAAGAGTTCGACTTCCTGTTGGTTTTTCATTCCCTTTCTCAGGCGGGCCTTTGACTGGGTGTTCCTGCCTCAAGACAAGCATGGGAAAGGAGCTTCAGATGAAGGTTCTGGGGAGAGGGGCTGTGGGTGGGTTTCATCCAGGCCCTCAGCTCAGCCTAGATGAAACCGTACGTGTAACGCCACTGACCTCTGCTAATTATTCACTTCCATTATCTACCTTGAGGCTGACCTTGGACTGAGGGCTTCTACTTGGGGACAGCAAGGCTCAGAGGTAGGCATCTTTATCTCCTTTCCACAAAGATGGGAAGAGCTCAGAGTCAGACTGCCTGTCAGCAAAGGGCTGGGATTTGACCCTTGGACAAGGATCAAGCTCCAGAAAAGGAAGAGAGAGGGAGAAAAGATAATATAATACAAACACACACACACACACACACATACACAAAGAAAGAAAAGGAAGAAAGAAATCCATAAAGTTTTAGTATGTCAAGCTTGACAGATGAGCCAAGGAAGCAACCCCAGGTCGTGTGCTGTGGTCAATAGTTTTCCATGTGTGTACATGTTCAGTGGCTCAATCATGTCCAGCNAGGATCAAGCTCCAGAAAAGGAAGAGAGAGAGAGAAAAGATAATATAATACAAACACACACACACACACACACACACACACACACACACACACAAAGAAAGAAAAGGAGGAAAGAAATCCATAAAGTTTTAGTATGTCAAGCTTGACAGATGAGCCAAGGAAGCAACCCCAGGTCGTGAGCTGTGGTCAATAGTTTTCCATGTGTGTACACGTTCAGTGGCTCAGTCATGTCCAACTCTTTGCGACCCTGTGGACTTCCAGACTCCTCTGTCCATGGGATTCTCCAGGCAAGAATACTGGAGTGAGTGGCCATTTTCTTTTCCAGGGGGATCTTCTCAACCCAAGGATCAAACCCTGCAGGGTCTCCAGCATCTCCTGCATTGGGAAGTGGATTCTTCACCACTGAGCCACCTGGGAATCCCTAGTTTTCCATGTATCTGTATCTAATTTTCATTTCTTAACTGTGACAATTCTGTGAGGAGGAAGTTGCTGTCTCCAAGTGCAGAAGGGCAAGCAGGGTCAGAGGGAGCCAAGTCCCATCAGGGGTCACCTGGCAGTGAGGATGGAGCCTGATGCTGTTTATCACCCCTTTCTGCCTCTGCTCAGAGCCTTCTGGCTGGTGAGTGGGGTCCGGGGTGATGCTGGAGTTGATGCTGCCTGTACCTGCCCATTCTACACTCAGGGAAACTGAGGCTCGGAAGGGAGGCCTGACACGGCTAAGCTCACACCACCGACTCAGGGGTTCCCACCAGCTGACTGGTCCAAGACAGATGCATGAGAGGCCGTCTCAGGGTCTGCCCTTGCAGAGCCTTCTATGCAGACAGGGCAGGGGTAGGGGTAGGGGTCCAGGAGTGCCCGGCAGATGGGGCCATTTGATACTTTCAGCAAATCTTTGATACTTTTTGGCAAATCTTTGATACTTTTTGGCAAATCTTGAAGTATCACCTTTTAATTGCTTCATTTTCTGCATTCGTTCATTTTATTTAGACTAGCCTGAGGCTCTCCAGCCTGGCGTATTAGAGAACTTCTTACTTTTTAATAATAATACTTAGCTTTTATATAGTGCGTTTCATGTTCAAAGTACTTTACAGAGTTCACTAATTAATCAGAACAGCAACTGCCGCTCTGGGCAGGTTTGACCAAGTTCTCAGGCTCCTAATTGTGTGTGTGTGTTTTGGGGGGGGGCGTGATTCTTCCCGCAGTCCCACCCCTGTTCCCTCTCTGGACCCCCATTTCCTCCTGCAGCAGAGACCCTGGACCATCGGTCACGGCTTGGGACCTGTGGGCTGGGCCATGCTCAGGACTGGGGACCAGGAGCTGGGTCAGAGAGGCTGCCCCATCTGGGAGTCCTCTGAGTTTTGGGGACCAAAGCCTGTGTGCACACAAGGCTTATGCTGGAGTGGACGCCATTGGGGAGAGGAGTCCGGAGGCCACAGATGGGGTTGGATGGTGGGGCAGGCACCCAGGACGTGGGACCTCCTGGGCCCCCTAGAGCAGGGCTCCTGGAGGAGGAGGAATTGAGGAGTGAAGAGGAGATCTTCAGGCAGGGGAGGCAGGAACGTCGTCGTTCACGGAGGGAACAGCCTGTGCAAAAAGGCTCATGTTAAGAAGCAGGAGTTCAGTATGGCAATGGGAGAGAGATGCAGCTGGGCATGGAGACAAGGGACCAGGAGGCAGCACGCAGAAAGGCCAGTCATGGAGCTGGGAGGTGGACAGGAACTGGGGCAGAGGGGAGAAAGGTCAGACCTCAGGGCCACTTGATAGGAGATGAACAGGACTCAGCAGCCGGCTGGGGGCAGTGGGGCCGTGAGCAGTCAAAGTGCCCAGTCTTCGAGGGACGGACCCCAGGAGGACAGTGGCTGTGGACTTCCCACCAGCATAGCTGTAGAGAGATGTTCACTTGCCCACTCCGCAAACGGCTCTGAGGGTCTAGACCTCTGAGGAGGTCTGAGAGGAGGTCTGAGAGAAGGTCTGGAAACACCTAGAGCTGGGGTCCAGGTGGCATTTGAGACCTGGAGTTGTGTCTGAGCTCTCTGGGGAGATCTGCACTTAAGGAGTGGCTGAGGACAGGTGCTGAGGTTAGAAGGACTGTGTGGGACAGTTTGGGCAAGTTCAGCTGGATGGAATCGCCCACTGAAGCAGAAGAAGGCTTTGAGCACAGGAACGCGCGGCCGAGCACAGGAACGCGCGGCCAATCCAGGAACGGAGGACAGGAAGGGCTGAAGGCACGTGGCCACAGGGAGGTGGGAAATCAGGTGAGGACAGTGTCAGAGGACGAGGGCACGGAAGAGGGGGGCCCAGCTGATGCGCAGTGGGAGGACAAAGGGAAGAGGTGGTCAGGTCGGGATGGTGGCGAAAAGGGCAGCAGGAAGTTTCAAAACTCACGCAGGATTTTGTGCAGAGGAGAGAACAGAGAGAGGCAGGAAAGAGGAGGGAGCCAGCTTGTGGGAGTGGGTACAGAAGAGCCTGGGGCCGGGGTGCACTGTCCACGGTGTGGGGGGTGTGGGGGTGCATGTCAAAAGGTGGCAAGCAGGTGCGGAGAGGGTTCCCATCTGTGGACGCTGGTTGCCCTGATGTTGTGTGCATGTGTGTGTGTTAGCCGCTCAGTTGTGTCTGACTCTTTGCGACCCCGTGGACTGCAGCCCTCCAGGCTCCTCTGTTCATGGGACTCCCCAGGCCAGAATGTTGGAGTGGGGAGCCATTCCCTTCTCCAGGGGATCTTCCCGACCTAGGGGTCGAATCTCTGTCTCCTACACTGCAGGCAGATTCTTTACCATCTGAGCTATCAGGAAAGCCCTGGTGGAGGAGGACAGAAACCTTTCCATGGGGCAGAAGGACCCAGCCTGGCACCAGAGTCCGTGGGCCAATCCTGGACCTGCCCCATCCTCTTCCAGCAGGGCCATGGGAACCCAGGGGCTGTCAGGTTGGATGGCAGGTTTGCTGCTATGGAGGCTTATCCCGGGGACCAGCCTCGCCCTCGGAGGACTCCAGTGTTCTTCCCCTCCTCCTCCAGTTGGGAAGGAGCTGATGGTCCAGCTGGGGCTCCCTGCCTTCCTACAGGCTCCCACAAGGACAGGGCTCCCCTGTTTTGCTGGGGCTCCACCCCAGCGCCTGGGCTGCTATGTTGAGTTACTGAGGGAAGTAGAATCAGCTCCTCCCAGTTGACCCTCAGAGTAGGGGTGAGCAACAGGGCTCAGGCAGCCTGTCCTAACTCCTAGTTCCCCCACTCTCCACCCACGCTCCAGACAGAGGGTCGGAGATTAGGCTCGAAACCTGCATTGTAGGCCCAGAGGGACCAGTGCCTCGGATCCCACCTCCCGCCAGCCAGATGCACCCACAGCTGGATGCAGCCCACCCTGAAGCCAGCTTGGTCCTCAGTCCAAGGAGACGGGGGACAGCAGAGAACTGAGGATGGGCTGGAGGGCAGGGCCCACGAGCTGGAGCCCAGGTCCTGTGCGACTCAGTCCTGGCTGGGGGCACCAGCAGCCTGACCCTTCACCTGGTGACCAGGGGACTCGGGGATGTCCGGGATGTGGAAAGACAAGGACTACAGACGAGGAGGGAGCAGTGGGGAGGAGGGGAGAGGTCTCCGGAGGGGGAGAGGGGATGTCTGATTGTCCAAGATGACAACACGGTGGGGCCAAAGAGGAGGTGCTGACTCTGGGCTGAGGCTCCGCCAGGTCTGTGGTGACTGGGCAACATTGATGCCCCGCAGGGAGGGAGGAGCATGCGGGTCTCGTCTCCACTCAGGCCTCTGACTAAGGGGGTGCTCAGGGCCCAGGCCCAGCAACCTGCCGGGCTCATGCGTCCCCGGGGCTGGGAAGGAGAGGAAAGTAAACTGAACAAGCCAATAGGTAAGAGGCCCCGGGCCAAATAATAATAATTAACTTTTATTGAGCATTCTGCCGGCACTCCCCTTAGCCCTTCACATGGATTATCTCATCTAAGTTTCATTGCGGCCTATGAAAGAGGAGCTAATAACTGATGCCCCCACTTTGCAGATGGGAAAACCGAGGCAAGAATCTGCAGCCACCGCATCAGGACCAAAGCCAGTGCTGCACTCTGGATGCTGCTGTCCACCTGTGCAAGCAGGATGCCAGGACTCAGGACACCCAGAGGATGTGGAGGGTGTGGTGTGGTATGGTGTGGGGTGTGTATGTGTGTGTGTGTGTAGAACAACTTACTCGTCACCCAGTCATGAGCTTCCACATGGGCAAAATGAGCACTTTGGACCAGAAGTGAGCCCAGAGTTTAATCATAAACTCTTACTCAATGGAAATCTCACATGGGATCCCCAAAACATAAAACAGATCTAAAAGGAGCACTTCCAGGTATGGGCCAGAGCTGAATGGACATCTTCTTTGATCTGCCCTGGATGACTCCAGACACCCAAGAAGGGCCTCAGAGATAGAAAGGACCCACAAGCTGCCAGTCTTTGCCTTGAAAACCTTGGCTTTTGCTGAGAAATTTCTAACTTCCTGACAGAGTTACCATTTTTGAGCTATATGAAAGCAGTCCACAGCCATGCAAACTAGATAGGAATAGCCCCAGCACAATAAGTTAACTTTGTTTTCAATAAACCCTGAATATTCATTGGAAGGACTGATGCTGAAGCTGAAGCTCCAATAGTCTGGCCACCTGATATGAAGAGCTGACTCATTGGAAAAGACCCTGATGTTTGGAAAGACTGAGGGAAGGAGGAGAATGGGGGCAACAGAGGATGAGATGGTTTGGATGGCATCACCAATGTGATGGACATGAGTTTGAGTAAACTCTGGGAGATAGTGAGGGACAGGGGAGTCCTGGCGTGCTATCTATGGGGTCGCAAAGAGGTGCACACAACTTAGTGATGAAACAACAATTTTCAGTATAAAGACATGCAAATTAATCGTGAACTGGTGGGGTTTTTTATTACCATTTTGCAGCTTCTCTCTGAAATGTAGTTTGAAACCAAAGCCACTTTATAGAAAAAACCAGCACCAGCATACTTGACAAACGTTAACCCAGCGATTCTCTCTGTGAAGCCCTTGGGGCCCGGCCCCTACCCCGCAACTGCAGGAGACTTCGAGTGTGGGCCTGGCGCTTTTGAGGGGCTCCTGGGTGGAGGAGCCCCAAGGAACCCAAGGTCATAGCCGTGCTGTATTTTTCACTTATTCATGATATTTATGCATTTAAATTCAACCTACATACACTGGGCACAGCCTGTGTAGGGCACTCAAAATTTCAGAGGGTAGGGTGGCCAGGGGAGTGCTGCTGTGCCAGCTGGTGCAGATGTATGTCCCTATTTTAACAGCATAGACAAGCTGGGGTGCTTGGGGTGCACACCCCCAGACCCCTATTCTTCCACTTCTGCCCCAGACTCTGTCCCCATGTTTCACAGGATCCAAGGTGGTGGGGGAAGCAGCTGGGCGATGTGCTGGCCATGCCAAGGACCTGCCCAGGTTCTCAGAGCAATGCTCAAACAAATCAGCTTGGCATGACAGCTGGCAGGGCTCTCCCAAAACCCTGGCTTCCCCAGCTAGACCTGGTGACACACCTCCCTCCAGCCATCCTTCACTTCCTCCTTCGGGGCCTGGCCTCCTTCAATTTGGTGATTCCCATTTGCATGGAAAGGAATTCTGTGACAGTGGCTCAATGCAGTCATCTAAATGGGTTTGTCAAACCTGAATCCTTGAGTTTCACCACTGGAAAGTCCCCTGACATTAGGCAATCCATAATAACATGACCTAAACAAGTGGATGGTCCACGATGGGAACATCATTACCTTTAAGGCCACCCTGTTACACTTCTCAATGGATCTTGTTAGAAACTTTTTCTCAGATGTTCCTCTTAGTCATTTGCGGAGCTTCCTTGGTAGCTCAGCTGGTAAAGAATCTGCCTGCAGTGCAGGAGACCTTGGTTCAATTCCTGGGTCAAGAAGATCTGCTGGAGAAGGGATAGGTTACGCACTCCAGTATCCTTGGGCTTCCCTGTGGCTCAGCTGGTAAAGAATCTGCCTGCAATATAGGACATCTGGGTTTGACCACTGGGTTGGGAAGATCCCCAGGGGAAGGGAAAGGCTACCCACTCCAGTATTCTGGCCTGGAGAATTTCATGGACTGTATCCATGGGGTCACAAAGAGTCAGACACGACTGAGTGACTTTTACTCACTTAGTCGTTTATACCCACACATCCTTAGGGTAGTCCTGACCAACGTGCATCCTTTTCCTTGGAGCATTTCAAGTGCTAGAAAAACAGGACTCAGGTGGGCAGAACAAAGCTGCCATCACTTCCACAAGTCAATCACATGCCCCCACCACCATGAGTGTAGGACCAGTGTCAGCCTCTGTCCCTTCTATCAAACACGACCAGCCGCTTTGCTTCCGCCCCCCGGTCCTGCTGGGTTCTTGGCTTGCTTGCTGTTCTGTAAGAGCGCTGCTAGTTTCTGTTTCAAGACCATGAGTGTCTATTTTCATTGGTAAAATTTGCCAACAAGTCCATTAAGGTGACCTTCTCCTGTGAGAGGCCTCTGCTGGTAGAGAAAGTTGGTTTCGAGTGAGAGGGAACGTGTGGCTGGCTCCCGGGGTCCCGGCTGCTCCACCCACTCAATCTCGGGGACAGATCGGGGGTGCATGGCAAGGACCCGCTTCTCGCGCCAAGTCTTATGTCCTGGTGGGAGGCTAGATCTCCCCAGAGGTGCAGTCGTTTCTGATTCACTTGAAGACGGTTGTGAGCACCAGTTCCAGCCTGGCCAGAGAAGTCAGACGACCTCTGAGCCTCACTTTTCTTATCTGTAAAATGATGACATGTGTGCTGGTGCCTGGCAGGTGCTCAGAAATATTTGAGGGAATGAATGGATGGGTGAATGCAGGAGCAATAGCCACCTTACTGGGCAGTTGTGAAGACAGTCAGCTCAGGCAGGTGTTACACTGCTCCTGACTCCCAGGAGGTCCTTGGTCCCTCCTTCTTTCATCTCCTTCTCTAGGTCAGGAGGTGAAAAACCATCCTTCACACACAAGTCAGTCTGCTTTGGGGCCTGCCCAGCATTTCTTTCTCTCCTGAAAGACTCTCGGGGCCAGGACAGACCTAGCGGTCCATGTGGTCCAAGGCTGTGCTAGCAGCGGCTCTGCGGGGTTGGCGGAGGCATGGCGTCCTTGACATTCGGTGCCTGGCAGGTGGCCTCGGCTGTGGGTGCTGCCACCCCTGCCCTCTCGGGCCGTGGAGGCGATTAGAGACTGTTGACAGAGGAGGAAAGTTAGTCAGCGGCCTTGCCACCCGGCTGCAGCTGTGGCAGATCTGTTACATCACAGTCCACACACCCAGCTGCCTGTCACCCACCCAAACACACGAGATGATGCCCAGCCCCGACCCGGGCCCTGGCCAGTGAGCCATCATGACGGCAACTCCCAACCGCCTCCCCACACGTCTGCGGGCCCCGTCTTGCCTTGGCACCATTGGCTTTTCTTCTCCCCGAGATCATTACCGGGAGATTGGTGGGAATAGCCTCTCTGTCTCCCGAGGCCAGGCGGCTCAGAGTGCTTGCACAGGGCTCCATGGGATCCGGGGTTCCCTGGGTTCCCTCCACACTGGCTCCCCGGGGACCAGCCACCAGAGAGGCCCAGGGGCCAGCTTCCGGTGAGTGCTGGTGTAAGCTGTGCAAACGGGCCAGGGAGGGCTGGGGTATCCGTGGACACCAGCTCTACCACTGACCTGCTGTGACTCCGTGTGTGTTTCTAGAATCTCAAAGCCCAGTTTCATCAGCTATCAAGTGGGGATAATAAAGACACCTATTCTGCACCCTGTTTTAAGTTAAAGGGGATGGGGACTTCGCTGGTGGTCCAGTGGTTATCACTCCACACTTCTGATGCAAGGGGCACAGGTTTACTCCCTGGTCAGGGAACTAAGATCCCACATGCCATGTGGTACGACCAAGAAAAAGGAAAAAAAAAAAAAAGGTTAAAGGAGATGATGCTTGATCTAAGGCTGATGCAGAACCAGGATGCAATCATATAGAAAGAAAGAAAGTGAAGTTGCTCAGTCGTGTCCAACTCTTTGTGACCCCATGGACTGTTCCCCACCAGGCTCCTCCGTCCATGGGATTCTCCAGGCAAGAATACTGGAGTGGGTTGCCATTTTGGCCTCTGTTGATTGCTATAATGACAGGACTTTTCTTTCCTTTACTATTGGGTAAATAGCCAAGTGCAAATACTTCACTTCCAGGACAGACAGTGGTGAAGTATAGAAACAAAAAACAGCACGATCTTTGAATTAAAAAAATGATTAATAATTGAGTGGGGACAACAGGTCACGGTGAGAAGGATGAAACAAAAATGGCAAAATGCGGATAATTATTACAGTGAAGAGATGATTACGGGGGTTCATTACATGGTTCATATAGTCTGTTTTCTTGGTATAAGTTTGAAATTTTTCATAATAAAATGATGAAATAAAAATCAGCCTGAGTTGGGTTGACACTTAGGTCAATTCAGGATGCGTGTGCTCTCTGAAATGGGACATGGACTTAATAAGGAGTTTTATAGATTTTTATGAGGACCTGGTGGCTCAGACAATAAAGAATCCACCTGAAATGGAGGAGATCTGGGTTCGATCCCTGGGTGGGGAAGATCTCCTGGAGGAGGGCATGGCAACCCATTCTAGTAATCTTGCCTGGAGAATCACATGGACAGAGGAGCCTCTCGGGCTACAGTCCACAGGGTTGCAGAGAGTCAGAGATGACTGCGTGACTAAGCACACGCACATTCTACAGCTGAGGTATCAGAGACGAAGGAAAGAGGGGGCCTGCTTGCTCAGTGCTTCCAGTTTAATTAGAGGGACACACGAACAGGTCATTTCTGAGAGATGAGCACAAGACAGGGGCCTTCCCGAGATGAAGGTTCTGGGCAGGGGTGGCCTTCTGCTGGTAAGAGCAGCCCACATAAACATGCAGGGCCCACAGTGACCCCTGGGAAGGTCCGCACGAGGGCGACTTGTGAGGTCAGAGGTGGCAGGTGACAAAGCAGGCCAAGTAGCAGGTGACAGGTGGTCACTTAGCCAGCCTGCGTACCTGGCCGCTCATCTGGAGGCTGAGGAAGAGCCCCAGGGGTTTCACCAGGTGAAAGAATAACTGACATTAAGACATGTGTCCTAGAAAGTTCATTTTCCAACTGCAGGGAGATTTGAGAGAGCCAAAGACCAGGTGGGGAGCTGCTGCAAGGGGAGAAGGTCTCACCCCAGGCTGGTAAAACTTGACAGGAAAGCTGGCAGGACTAAGTTTGACTAGATGGAGATGGGGGCAGGCCCCTGGACGGGCCCCGGATTACTCATTGGGATAGTTTGCAGATTCTGGATCCTGGGCAGGGAGGTGTGGGGGATGGCTCCCCAAGGAGGACGAATTTGGCTAAAAGCAAAGATCCCAAAGATTGGAGGCAAAAGGAGCCAAGGACAGTGGAGGATGAGATAGTATCACTGACTCAATGGACATGAACTTAAACAAAACTTGGGAGATGGTGGAGGACAGGGAAGCCTGGTATGTTGCAGTCCATGGGGTCACAAAGTCAGACAGGACTTAGCAACTCAGCAACAACAAGAACAACAAATACCCCAAGGGACCTGCTGTTGGAAGTTTCCAGGAAGTGGACACTTAATGTTTGTTTAGTCATGGCTGGAAATGGAGATCGAACTTGGAAGTGATGGGGAGCAAATGGGTCACTCAGGAGGAAACCTCAGAAGTGAGAAAGACAGAGGTCAAGTCAAGGGCATCTCACCATAAAGGATGATTGGGGCAGGCAAGAGAGAGCGGTGTCGTTGGAATCAAGACAGAAGGTCAGGAATCACGTGGGATAGGAATCTACCGGGAAGATGTGACATTTGCTCATTGCGATTGTCAACATGGCTGCCACTGGAGACTTCTCCCAGAGCTGAATAGGGGCTGCAGCGAGTGAGTCCAGGGATGAGAAGCAAACATGAGGTCAGTCACCGGAACCCAGATGGAGGAAGTGCGGCTCATCCTACAAGGCAAGGAGAAGGGGGCGGGGGCTGAGCAGGAAGGGTTAATTTCAGGTAGGTTAAGTCTATCCTAAAGGAAATCAGTCCTGAGTGTTCATTGGAAGGACTGATGTTGAAGTTGAAACTC
>SJYW01050193.1:8384-23869 GCA_006410735.1 Raphicerus campestris
TCTTTCCCCTCTGCCATCGGGAACCCTCGCTCTTTATATATTGGGCCTTGAATGTGCACGGTGCCAAATGCATACTGGCTATTGGTATAAATGGTGACCGTTTTTCCTTTTGCTCTTTCCAAGGCTTGTATTAAGGGTATTAGTTCTGCTTTCTGAGCGGATGTTCCAGGGGGCAGGGCTTCGGCCCAGATGACCCTCTCAGAGTCATCTACAATTGCTGCTCCCACCTTCCTCTGTCCGTCTTTTATATAATCGCTTCCATCGGTGAACCATATTAGTTCACTGTCTTTTAAGGGTATGCCTGTGAGGTCTTTTCGTATGGCCTTCGCATCAGCCAATACCTCAACACAATCGTGGAGGGGTCTATCTGTCTCAGGGATTGGTAGGAGGGTGGCCAGGTTCAGGAAGCAGGGCGTCTGAAAGTGAATCCGGGGGGTGTCCAGCAGCAAGGCTTGATAATGGGTTAGGTGGGCATTGGAGATCCACTTACCCAGTGGCTGCTTAAGAATCCCTTCAATGGCATGAGGAGTGTAGACCAGGAACCGCTGTCCATAGGTCAGTTTGTCGGCATTATGGACCAGGAGGGTAGCAGCCGTGATGATTCGGAGGCAGGGCAGCCACCCAGCAGCCACTGGATCGAGCCTTTCTGAGAGGTAGGCCACGGGTCGCCTCCAAGGTCCCCGCTGTTGTGTCAGGACTCCCTTTCCCACTCCCCGTTTTTCGTCCACTAATAGTTGAAAAGGCTTGGACAGGTTAGGGAGAGCCAGGGCTGGGGTTTCTAGCAGAGCCTGCTGGAACTCTTGAAATGCCTGTCTCATTGGCTCAGTCCAAGTCCAGTTTTTACTCTCCCTACTTCCTTCATACAGTGGTCGGGCCTTCTCGGTGAACCCCAGGATCGATAGCCTGCAGTACCCAATAGTCCCAAGGAACTCTCTCACCTGACGGGGAGTCGTTGGCGCGGGGATCTGCAAAACAGTCTCTTTCATGGCCTGTGTCAGCCATCTCCGCCCCTGCTTTATCTTATACCCTAAGTAAGTGACCTCCTGTTTAGCAATTTGGGCTTTCTTTGCACTAGCCCGGTATCCTAATGTCCCCAAAGTTTGGAGGAGGTCACCTGTTGTCTCTAGGCATGCCTCCTCGGTAGTGGCGGTCAGCCTAAGGTCATCCACATACTGCAACAGGACAACGTTGGGGTTGTCAGCCCCATACTCACGGAGGTCTTCACCCAGGGCCTCATCAAATAATGTTGGTGAGTTTTTGAATCCCCGTGGGAGGCGAGTCCAGGTTAGTTGTCCTGTGGTCTGGCTGTCTTCATCAGCCCATTCCAAGGCAAAGATCTCTTGGCTCAGAGGGGCCAGAGGCAGATTGAAAAAGGCATCCTTCAAGTCCAGGACTGTATATCAGACATAGACTGGTGGCAGGCCACTCAAGAGGGTGTATGGGTTAGGGACGGTGGGATGAATGTCACTCACCCATTTGTTGACTTCACGAAGATCTTGGACCGGTCTGAAGTCCAATACCCCAGGCTTTTTCACAGGTAGCAGGGGAGTGTTCCACAGAGATCAACACCTTTTGAGAATCGTGATTCCCCACCAGGCTTCCAGACTCATGGGATATTGTTTCACCCTTACGGGGTGGCATCTGCTTTCAGTTCAATAATGATGGGGGAGTCTTCATTTGGCTAGTCCTACCCCTGCTGTTTCTGCCCAGGCAAGAGGATATTTTTGGACCCAAGGTTGCACGCTAGGGTCAACAGTCGTGGAAGGCCCCAGTTGGTACAGTCTGTATTCGTCACTCAGCGCGAGGGTCAGAACGTGAATTGGGTGTCCAGCCCCATCCTTGACTGACATTGCTCTGGGGGCGAAGTGGATCTGCGCATCGACCTTGGATAACAGATCCCTTCCTAGCAAGGGTGCCGGGCATTCTGGTATCACTAGAAATGAGTGGAACACTCGTTGGGGCCCCAGGTCCACCTGACGTTTAGTGGTCCAGTAATATAGTTTTGCCCCGGTGGCTCCTTGTACCCAGCTAGTCTTTTTGGACATTGGTCCACCTTTTTGATTGAGGACTGAGTATTGGGCTCCCGTATCCACCATGAAGCCGACCGGTTTCCCCTCCACATGAATAGTTACCCAGGACTCGGGGAGGGGTGCCTGAGCCCCCTAATCACTATCTTCTCCTGCATATAAAGCGCGGGCCCCCGGGGAAGGCGCCTTCTTCCCTGGGGGTCCTCCCCTTTGGTTTCTTTTGGGGCACTCGTTTTTCCAGTGTCCCTGCTCTTTGCAATATGCACACTGGTCCTTTTTCACTCTGGCTGGTTTTTCTCTATCTTTCAACCTGATGTCCCTAGTTCTCTGACAATCAGGTCCCTGTTTCATCCCCGCAAAGAAAATCTGAGCCAATTCTTTCTGATTCTTCCAGTTCTCCTCAGCCCTATATTCCCTTTCTTCCTGTCTGATCCCTCTCCTCGGGAGTCTCCCTATTATTGAACACCCTCTCTGCTGCCTTCACTAGATCCTGTATCGACTGTTCTCCCAGCCTGTCTATTTTCTGTAGCTTCCTCCTAATGTCCGGAGCCACCTGGTTCACAAAAGCTAGTATAACTGCTGCGCGTGACTCATCAGCCTGTGGGTCCATGGGGGTGTACTGTCTGAAAGCTTCCATTAGCCTCTCTAAGAAAGCTGCCGGACTCTCAGTTGGTTCCTGTCTAACCAAATTTACCTTGGCCAAATTTGTTGGTCTCCTGGCGGCTGCTCGGAGGCTAGCCATGAGAGTCTGGCGGTACACTTGGAGACGCTCCCTACCTTCAGCGGGTTCGAAGTCCCACTGGGTCACGTCAGGAGAAATCCTTCATCAATGAGATTGGGTTGCGTGGTGGGCCTTCCATCCACCCCTGGAACATGTTTCTGTGCCTCTGACAGAATCTGTTCTCATTCCTCCCTGGTGAAAAGCACCTGTAGTAGCTGCTGACAGTCACTCCAAGTGGGATTATGGGTGAAAAGAACAGATTCTAGGAGATCAATCAGGCCCTGGGGTCTCTCTGAGAATGAAGGGATTTGGGTTTTCCAATTATATAGATCACTCGTGCAGAAGGGCCAGTATCGGTAAGTTTGTTCCCCATCCGGAAAAGCTGGCCCCACCCGAATAGGGAGCGCCCGGACGGTAGATGTGGGGGCCTCCTGGGGTGGGGCCGAGGGTTCTGCGCCCCTTCCCGCCTCTCCAGACAATATCTGTGTACCTGGTGGGGGGCAAAGGTGGCGGTACATAGGGAGGGGGTAAGAGTTTGGTGTCCAAGTCAATTAGGTTAGGGTATAGCGAGGACTCAAAA
The DNA here is from genome assembly GCA_006410735.1 of Raphicerus campestris. Taxonomy (NCBI): domain Eukaryota; kingdom Metazoa; phylum Chordata; class Mammalia; order Artiodactyla; family Bovidae; genus Raphicerus; species Raphicerus campestris. The sequence continues at coordinate 11,713 of SJYW01050193.1, forward strand.
TATCGGCCCTGCCGGATTGCCGCGGTCCCTATGTTCCTCCTTTTTGGGTGTCTCCACAACAAGTACCTGCGGGACCTGTGAGGCAGGGGAGGGGGAAATAAAAAGTTTCAGCCAGGCTGGTGGGTTTTCCACCAAATCTTGCCAGACTAGGATGTAGGGTGTCTGATCCAGATGTCCACATGGGCTAGGAGTGAGCACCTTCCCTTTAACCGCTCAGATGGTGGCCAGGTTGAAGGAGCCCTCCTGCGGCCATCCGACATTAAAAGCAGGCCATTCAGAGGAGCAAAAAGTTAAAAATTAAAAATGGTCAGTCATGAGGGACAGTCGAGTGGAAGTTGTCTGTCCCGTGATTATAGAACCTAACATAGGAGACAAAATGAACACACAGAGGGCAGAGACAATGCCGGCACACACAAAGATGCGACAGAGGACAAACATCGGCCGAGAACACAGCACTAGGTCTTTCTAGGGCCCCCTGAGCCTTCTTATCCCTCGAGGTTACCTTACTAAAGGTGTAAGGTTGAACCCGGGGGCATGATGGGCCGCCCCTCCTCTCCCTCGTGCCGTTGAGAAGGTTGCTAATGGAAGGATCCTCCCGGGTCCCGGGGACCAATGACAGCACACTTCAGATCCCCGGGACCAATGACAGCACACTTCGTGCCGGTTGCCGTGATGAGCCACCCCTCCTCTCCCCCGAGGGCACAGGGGAAGTCCCTAATAATAGAGAGAGGCTCCCAGATCCTGAGGACCAATGACAGCACACTCCACCAGCTAAAGTCGCCCCACCCCAGCGGCATAGAAAAACCTAAAAAACCTATCAGCTCGTGAGGTGGCGAACCGCAACCTATCCAAACCCCCATCCACTAACAGCGTGCATAAATAAACAAACTTCTAACACGACTCAGGCGCATGGACTTCCTGGACCTGCCTCCTTTGGGTCTGGGAACCCCGCCTGGGAGTGCTTCCCCATTAAAGCCTGTTAGACACTCTTTGGGGGTCCTGGTCGTCTTTACCTAACATTTGGTGCCCAACGTGGGGCTTGAGGTGAGTGCCCATCCCACGATGAGTGGGATTTGCGGCCCCCTCAGGTCTGGCCCACGCCGGACCAGGTCACCCCATCACCCCTCCAGGACCATTCAACCATCTGGCAGGATACGGGCTAAGTTCCATCGGTTGGGCTCTGGGGATTTTTGCTTCCGTGGCGATTATGCCTAGGGTGTCCAGGTTCCGGTAAATCGCAGCTGTGTCTGGATCCCTCTTCCACAAGCCAGGCTTGCTTCCTTGCTGCCTGTCAATTTGGACACGTTAATCTTGGCTGAGTGACCTTCTCCTCACTGGGTTGACTGCCCGTTTGGGGATGCCTGACCAGACTACTCCCAGCCCTGTTAACAACTGGTCCAGGACCTTCATTTCATATTCGCCATGGGGGCAGCTCCCTCCAAGCCTGACTGGTCCTGGTCTACACCACTAGAATGTTTACTTGCCAACCTCAGAACTCTACATATCTCCAGAGAAATTAATTCCAAACGCTTAACCTACCTCTGTTCTGAGGCACGGCCCCAATATTCTTTAGATAACGGCTCACAATGGCTACCAACTGGAACTTTCGATTTTGACATCCTTTGTGACTTAGATAATTGCTGGAGGACGGGAGAATGAGGTACCCTTCGTACAGGCTTTCTGGCTGTTGCGCTCCCATCCCACTCTATGTACCCGCTGTTCCCCTTCTGAAATTCTCCTAACCATGGCTCTCTCTAGCTCTACATCACCAGAGAGGCCGTCAGCAGCCCAACCAGAGACACCTGAGGCAGAAACTTCTGCCCTTACAGTGCCTCCAGAAGACCTAGTGGCCCCCCATAACCCTACACTCCAGCCCCTGCCCTCCCCTGTCGGCCTCACCCACTCCCTCCCTATCCAACTCTTCTACAACTATGCCTCCTGCCGCTCCCATGGCTCTATGTCTCCCTCCACCCCTTTCTCCCTCATCGCCTCCTTCCCCACCACTCTCACAGCCCAACTCTCCTGTGATTATGCCTCCTGCCGCTCCCCTGGCTCTGTCCTTGGCTCCGTCTCTCCATCCACCCCTTCCCCCCTTATCGTCTCCCCCTTCACTGTTCTCACAGCCCACCTCTTCTGCGGCTATGCCCCTCACCGCTCCCATGGCTCCACCTCAATATCCACCCCTTCCTCCATGTCCCCCCCTTTCTGACTCACCAGTCAGCTCACACACAAGATCCCAGACCACTCCCAACCTGCCGCCAGCTTCCCTGTTTCCTCTCCGCCAGGTGGCCGGCCTGGAGGGTCTCACTCATGTCCACGTACCCTTTTCACTCCAAGACCTTGCCCATATCGAACAGCGGCTACACTTCTACTCGGCCAACCCTTCCAATTATATCAAAAACTTCACCCAGCTATCTTGATCTTATGCCCTCACCTGGCAAGACATATTTGTCATCCTGGGGCCCACTACTACCCTAGAAGAAAGAAAGGCCATTTGGGCCGCAGCAAGGGACACAGCAGGCTGGAGGCATCTAGCCAACCCAGCTGACCCTGCCAGGCCACCTGGAGCGGCTGCTATTCCAGACATAGAGCCAGACTGGGACTATCAAGAGGGACAAAGAGGAAAGGCCAATATTCAATACATGATAGAATGCCTATTAGAGGGAATGGAGACCACCTCCCTTAGGGTAGTAAACTTACTTAACCTACATGAAGTGACTCAGGGCCCTGATGAAAACCCAGCAGCTTTTCTTAACAGGCCAACAGAGGCTCTCACCACCCATACCCGGATTGCCCCAGATTCTCCGGCGGGGGTTACTATCCTAGCCAACCGTTTAATATCCCAATCCGCTTCAGACATCAGAAAAAAACTTTCCAAGGCTGAGGATGGGCCCCAGACCCCCCTCCGAGACCTGGTAAAAATGGCCTTTAAGGTTTACAATGCCTGAGAGGAAACCGCTGAAGCTAGCCGCAAGGGAAGGCTTAAACAAAAAGCAAACTCCAGGCCGACCTCCTTGAAAAACACACCCAGGCACCGGTAGCAGCCCTGTGGCCGGCCACGGAACAAAAGGCGGGTCCCCAGAGGCCACCGCCGGGAGCCTGCTTCAAATGCGGTCATGAGGGCCACTGGGCCTCCCAATGCCCAAACCCCCCGGCCCCCAACAAGGCCGTGCCCTCGCTGCAAGCAACCGGGACACTGGGCAAGTGATTGTCCCCAGGTGACTCAGACCCCAACCTTACCGGGCCGAAGTCTGGGCCCCCAAAAGGACATTTCCTCCCACACCCCACCTTGGAACTTCTCTCCTTTGATCAAGACTGACGGTGCCCAGACTTAGGGACCCCCATAACCCAAGCCGAGCCCAGGGTGATGCTTCAAGTGGTAGGTAAGTCTATCAATTTCTTGATAGATATGGGGGCTACTTATTCAGTTCTTCCCTCCTCCAGGGGCCCCTTACATCCTTCCCAGGTCTCGGTGGTAGGTATAGATGGCACATATTCACGACCCTTGCAGACTGGGCCACAGCCCTGTCAGCTTGACGACTTCTTGTTCACTCATTTTTCTGATAATCCCTTCATGCCCCACTCCCCTGCTGGGGCGAGACATTTCAGCTAAACTTAGGGCCACCATTCACTTACCTCTTCCACTTTCCCAATCTCTTACCTTGCCCCTACTCCTCTGCTGCCCCAATTGTCGATCCTACCATCTGGGACACTGAAATCCCTCTGGTAGCAACCCATCACACTCCCATCGTGATTAAACTACGTGATCCTTCCTACTTTCCAAGCCGCCCTCAATTCCCCATCTCTCAGACTCACCTACGCGGTCTTAACCCAAAATCATAGACCGTCTCTTAGGCCAGGGCCTCCTGGTCCCCACAGCCTCGCCCTGCACTACCGCCATTCTCCGGGTACGAAAAGCTTCTGGCGGCTACCAACTGGTCCAGGACCTTCGACTGATAAACGAGGCCATAATCCCTGCTCATCCAATTGTCCCCAATCCTTATACCTTACTTTCTGACATCCCTACCAATACGACTCACTTTACTGTCATAGACCTCAAAGACACCTTTTTCACTATTCCCTTACACCCAGACTGCCAGTTCCTCTTTGCTTTCACATGGACCGACCCAGAAACCCGACAGTCCTCCCAGTTAACGTGGACAGTCCTTTCCCAAGGGTTTTGAGATAGCCCCCATTTTGTTGGCCAGGCTCTGGCCCGGGATCTGGCTATGTGCCCTCTGGCCCCTAGTGTCCTCTTACAGTATGTGGACGACCTTCTGCTCTGCAGCCCCTCACAAGCTCTCTCTCAGACACATACCACTATTCTTAACTTCCTTAGCTCTAAAGGATACCAAACATCTCAACAAAAGGCCCAACTCATCCAGACCTCTGTGACTTACCTAGGTCTAAAGATTACCCCAACAACCAAGGCTCTAACTACTGACAGACTCAGCCTTCTCTGAGACCTCTGCCTCCTTCCACTGGAGAACAAATCTTGTCCTTTTTGGGATTAACAGGATTCTTCCAGCACTGGGTCCCTAACTATGCTTCCTTCACTGGCCAAACCCCTCTACACAGCCGCAAAAAGACACCCACCCCCACTGGACCGCTCTCCAGAAACAGAGGTCAAAAAGGCTTTCTACAACCTCCGCCCAGCTTTGCTGTCCTCTTCCCCGCTCTTCCTGCCCAGTCCCAATCTGCCCTATCACCTGTACACTGATGAAAAAGGGGGCATAACCTTTGGAGCCCTCATACAGCCTGCGGGCTCTGAAACGCTGCCAGTGGCATTTATCTCCAAACAGACCCAACCGCCCGGGGATGGTTCCCCTGCCTACGCGCCCTGGCAGCAGCAGATTCTCTATACGCAGACGCAAAAAAGCTAATTCTAGATCAATCCCTAACTATATTCTCACCACACCGCCTGGCTGACCTCTTGGCTTCCAAATTCCTGTCAGACCTTAGCGACTCTCGGCTCCAACAATTCCACCTAGTCTTTCTAGATAACCCCCAGGTTACTTTGGGCTGCAGCTCCCAACTANCGGTTGCCGTGATGAGCCACCCCTCCTCTCCCCCGAGGGCACAGGGGAAGTCCCTAATAATAGAGAGAGGCTCCCAGATCCTGAGGACCAATGACAGCACACTCCACCAGCTAAAGTCGCCCCACCCCAGCGGCATAGAAAAACCTAAAAAACCTATCAGCTCGTGAGGTGGCGAACCGCAACCTATCCAAACCCCCATCCACTAACAGCGTGCATAAATAAACAAACTTCTAACACGACTCAGGCGCATGGACTTCCTGGACCTGCCTCCTTTGGGTCTGGGAACCCCGCCTGGGAGTGCTTCCCCATTAAAGCCTGTTAGACACTCTTTGGGGGTCCTGGTCGTCTTTACCTAACATTTGGTGCCCAACGTGGGGCTTGAGGTGAGTGCCCATCCCACGATGAGTGGGATTTGCGGCCCCCTCAGGTCTGGCCCACGCCGGACCAGGTCACCCCATCACCCCTCCAGGACCATTCAACCATCTGGCAGGATACGGGCTAAGTTCCATCGGTCGGGCTCTGGGGATTTTTGCTTCCGTGGCGATTATGCCTAGGGTGTCCAGGTTCCGGTAAATCGCAGCTGCGTCTGGATCCCTCTTCCGCAAGCCAGGCTTGCTTCCTTGCTGCCTGTCAATTTGGAGACGTTAATCTTGGCTGAGTGACCTTCTCCTCACTGGGTTGACTGCCCGTTTGGGGATGCCTGACCGGACTACTCCCAGCCCTGTTAACAACTGGTCCAGGACCTTCATTTCATATTCGCCATGGGGGCAGCTCCCTCCAAGCCTGACTGGTCCTGGTCTACACCACTAGAATGTTTACTTGCCAACCTCAGAACTCTACATATCTCCAGAGAAATTAATTCCAAACGCTTAACCTACCTCTGTTCTGAGGCACGGCCCCAATATTCTTTAGATAACGGCTCACAATGGCTACCAACTGGAACTTTCGATTTTGACATCCTTTGTGACTTAGATAATTGCTGGAGGACGGGAGAATGAGGTACCCTTCGTACAGGCTTTCTGGCTGTTGCGCTCCCATCCCACTCTATGTACCCGCTGTTCCCCTTCTGAAATTCTCCTAACCATGGCTCTCTCTAGCTCTACATCACCAGAGAGGCCGTCAGCAGCCCAACCAGAGACACCTGAGGCAGAAACTTCTGCCCTTACAGTGCCTCCAGAAGACCTAGTGGCCCCCCATAACCCTACACTCCAGCCCCTGCCCTCCCCTGTCGGCCTCACCCACTCCCTCCCTATCCAACTCTTCTACAACTATGCCTCCTGCCGCTCCCATGGCTCTATGTCTCCCTCCACCCCTTTCCCCCTCATCGCCTCCTTCCCCACCACTCTCACAGCCCAACTCTCCTGTGATTATGCCTCCTGCCGCTCCCCTGGCTCTGTCCTTGGCTCCGTCTCTCCATCCACCCCTTCCCCCCTTATCGTCTCCCCCTTCACTGTTCTCACAGCCCACCTCTTCTGCGGCTATGCCCCTCACCGCTCCCATGGCTCCACCTCAATATCCACCCCTTCCTCCATGTCCCCCCCTTTCTGACTCACCAGTCAGCTCACACACAAGATCCCAGACCACTCCCAACCTGCCGCCAGCTTCCCTGTTTCCTCTCCGCCAGGTGGCCGGCCTGGAGGGTCTCACTCATGTCCACGTACCCTTTTCACTCCAAGACCTTGCCCATATCGAACAGCGGCTACACTTCTACNCCAGACCACTCCCAATCTGCTGCCAGCTTCCCTGTTTCCTCTCCGCCAGGTGGCCAGCCTGGAGGATCTCACTCATGTCCACGTACCCTTTTCACTCCAAGACCTTGCCCATATCAAACAGTGGCTACACTCCTACTCGGCCAACCCTTCCAATTATATCAAAAACTTCACCCAGCTATCTCAATCTTATGCCCTCACCTGGCAAGACATACTTGTCATCCTGGGGTCCACTACTACCCCAGAAGAAAAAAAAGCCATTTGGGCTGCAGTAAGGGAGATAGCAGACTGGAGGCATCTAGCCAACCCAGCTGACCCTGCTCAGCCACCTGGAGCGGCTGCTATTCCAGACGTAGACACAGACTGGGACTATCAAGAGGGACAAAGAGGAAAGGCCAATATTCAGTACATGATAGAATGCCTATTAGACGGAATGGAGACCACCTCCCATAAGGTAGTAAACTTACTTAAATGAGATGAAGTGACCCAGGGCCCCGATGAAACCCCAGCAGCCTTTCTTAACAGGCTGACAGAGGCTCTTGCCACCTATACCCGGATTGCCCCAGATTCTCCGGTAGGGGTTACTACCCTAGCCAACCATTTTATATCCCAATCAGCTTCAGACAGAAAAAAAACTTTCCAAGACTGAGGATGGGCCCCAGACCCCCCTCCGAGACCTGGTAAAAATGGCCTTTAAGGTTTACAATTCCCTGGAGGAAACTGCTGAAGCTAGCCGCAAGGCAAGGCTTAAACAAAAAGCCGAACTCCAGGCCAACCTCCCTGAAAAACACCCCCAGGCACTGGTAGCAGCCCCGCGGCCAGCCACGGGACAAAAGGTGGGTCCCCAGAAGCCACCACCAGGAGCCTGCTTCAAATGCGCTCATGAGGGCCACTGGGCCCGCCAATGCCCAAACCCCCGGCCCCCCGACAAAGCCGTGCCCTCGTTGCAAACAACCGGGACATTGGGCGAGTGATTGTCCCCAGGCGACTCAGACCCCAACCTTACCGGGCCGAGGTCTGGGCCCCCAAAAGGACATTTCCTCCCACACCCCTCCTTGGAACTTCTCTCCTTTGATCAAGATTGACGGCGCCCAGACTCAGGGACCCCCATAACCCAAGCCGAGCCCAGGGTAATGCTTCAAGTGGCAGTAAGGCTATCAATTTTTTGATAGATACGGGGGTTACTTATTCGGTTCTTCTCTCCTTCGGGAGCACCTTACATCCTTCCTAGGTCTCAGTGGTGGGTATAGATATAGATGGCACATCTTCACGACCCTTGTAGACTGGGCCACAGCCCTGTCAGCTTGACCACTTCTTGTTCACTCACTCTTTTCTGATAATCCCTTCATGCCCCACTCCCCTGCTAGGACGAGACATTTTACCTAAACTTAGGGCCACTATTCACTTACCTCTTCCACTTTCCCAATCTCTCATCTTGCTCCTACTCCTCCTCTGCTGCCCTGAGGCTCCAATTGTCGACCATACCATCTGGAACACTGAAATCCCTCTGGTAGCAACCCATCACACCCCCATCCTGATCAAACTACATGATCCTTCCCACTTCCCAAGCTGCCCTCAATTCCCCATCTCTCAGACTCACCTATGCAGTCTTAAGCCAATCACAGACCGCCTCTTAGGCCAGGGCCTCCTGGTCCCCACGGCCTCGCCCTGCAATACCCCCATTCTCCCGGTACGGAAAGCTGCTGGTGGCTACCAACTGGTCCAGGATCTTCGACTGATAAACGAGGCCATAATCCCTGCTCATCCAATTGTCCCCAACCCTTATACCTTACTTTCTGACATCCCTAGCAATACGGCTCACTTTACTGTCATAGACCTCAAAGATGCCTTTTTCACTATTCCTTACACCCCGACTGCCAGTTCCTCTTTGCTTTCCCATGGACGGACCCAGAAACCCGACAGTCCTCCCAGCTAACGTGGACAGTCCTCCCCCAAGGGTTTAGAGACAGCCCCCATTTTTTTGGCCAGGCCCTGGCCCGGATCTGGCTACATGCCCTCTGGCCCCTAGTGTCCTCTTACAGTATGTGGATGACCTTCTGCTCTGCAGCCCCTCACAAGCTCTCTCTCAGACACATACCACTATTCTTAACTTCCTTAGCTCTAAAAGATACCAAACATCTCAACAAAAGGTCCAACTCACCCAGACCTCTGTGACTTACCTAGGTCTAAAGATTACTCCAACAACCAAGGCTCTAATTACTGACAGACTCAGCCTTCTCCGAGACCTCTGCCCCTCTTCTACTGGGGAACAAATCTTATCCTTTTTGGAGTTAACAGAATTCTTCTGGCACTGGGTCCCCAACTATGCTTCACTGGCTAAACTCCTCTACACAGCCGCAAAAGACACCCCTACTGGACCACTCTCTTCAGAAACAGAGGTCAAAAAGGCTTTCTACAACCTCCGCTCAGCTTTGCTGTCCTCTTCCCCACTCTTCCTGCCCAGTCCCAATCTCCCCTATCACCTGTATACTGATGAAAAAGTGGGCATAGCCTTTGGAGCCCTCATACAGCCTGCGGGCCCTGAAATGCTGCCAGTGGCATTTATCTCCAAACAGTTAGACCCCACCGCCCGGGGATGGTTCCCCTGCCTAAGCGCCCTGGCAGCAGCAGCTTCTCTATACGCAGATGCAAAAAAGCTAATTCTAGGTCGACCCCTAACCATATTCTCACCACACCGCCTGGCTGACCTCTTGGCTTCCAAATTCCTGTCAGACCTTAGCGACTCTCGGCTCCAACAATTCCACCTAGTCTTTCTGGATAACCTCCAGGTTACTTTCGGCCGCAGCTCCCAACTAAACCCCCTATCTTCTCTCCCTTCGCTTCCAACCTATCCTTCAGGCAAGGACACAGAACCTCACTCATGCATAGAGGTCCTAGACACTCTCACCCAACCACCTCCAAACCTTTTTGCTACTCCACTGCAAAACCCAGACCTCAAGGTATTTGTAGATGGCAGTTCAAAACGAGACCACCGGTCGCCGGGCCGCTGCATATGCAATTGTGACCACCAATGACATCCTCGAGGCTCGCCCGCTGCCAGAGGGAACCACCTCCCAAAAGGCAGAACTAACAGCGCTCACTAGAGCCTTACACCTGGCAATGGGAAAACGGGTTAACATCTATACTGACTCCTAATATGCCTTTTTGGTTGCACATTCACATTCAGCTATTTGGAGAGAGAGAGAGGATTCCTCACCACCAAGGGATCACCCATCTCTAATGCCCCCCCTAATCACCAAGCTCCTGGAGGCCATCTCACAGCCCACTCAGGTAGCCATCCTACACTGCAAAGGACATCAGGCGACTCACGACACGGTTTCCCCAGGCAACAACAGGGCTGAGCAGGTGGCCCGACAGATAGCCTTACAGCAGGGGCCTCTGCCTAGACTATTTCTCAAGACCTCCCTTACATCTAACTACTCAAAGGCCGAAATGGAGGCCCTCCTCTCACAGTAGGGCGCTTCCAAACACCCCTCGGGATGGATCACGCTCCACAACAAACTAGTCCTACCCGAAAAACAGGCAATGTCCATTATCACCCAGATCCATGACTCTTTACACATTGGGCCCCGCACGCTCTTGACCTTCCTTAGCCCTCTCTTTTCCCCATTACATCTCTGACCTACCATTCAGGCAGTCCATCATCGCTGCCTAATCTGTGCCAAGACCACTCCTCAAGGAGGACTCAGACCGCCTTAAGAAACTCACCAGTTGAGGGGACACCTGCCAGGACAGGATTGGCAGACAGATTTTACTCACATGCCTAGACATCGGACCTTCTGGTATATGCTGGTCTGTATCGACACCTTTTCTTGTTGGGTAGAAGCATTCCCCACTGCCCGGTAGACAGCCGATACTGTCACCAACACTCTCTTAACACACCTCATTCCATGGTTCAGGCTTCCCAACTCTATTCAGTCTGATAACAGGCCCGCCTTTGTTTCTCAAATCACTCAGCAATAGCCGAGGCTTTAAACTTTTCTTGGCACTTACATGTCCCATACAGGTCTCAATCATCAGGCAAGGTGGAACGGGCCAACAGCATCCTCAAGGCTCATCTGACCAGGTTAACAGCAGAACTCCATCTCTCCTGGGTCGATCTCCTGCCAGCAGCCTTGACCCGCATACAGACAACTCCTCATGCCAAGATGGGTTTGACACCTTTTGAACTGCTGTACAGTAGGCTATATCTACTGACCAACCTTCCAGATCCCCCAACCCCTCCTCTGGGGACTTACTTGCCCTACTTCACCCTCCTAAGGTCCCTACTCAGAGAACACGCTGACTGTGTCCTCCCTCAACTGGTTGGAGACCATAGCCAGGAGATCCCGCCCCCTGTTTTGGCACCAGGAGATCAGGTTCTCCTAAAAACGCTGACGCCTCAACCCCTTCAGCCCTGATGGGCTGGGCCTTTCATGGTGGTCCTCACCACCCCTACAGCAGCCAAAACTGTGGGGACATGAGTCCTGGTACCACATCACACGGCTTAAGTGGGCTCCACTACACGGCCTGCCTCCTCCCAAACCCCTGGAAACTTATACCTCTAAAATCTCCAGACCTACCAAGATCACCATTACTAAGACACCCTTGCCTCCCGCCAGTGACTAACACGTCCCATCCAATGCTTGTCTGGCATCATCAGCTGTGGCTGTTGCCAGTCACAGCTTTGGCCTTACTCTTTGCCATTGGACTGGCTGTCACAACTCCCCAGGACTGGCCACTACACTCCGACTTTCACTGGCCCTTGCTTACCTCACCATCTGTTCCCTACTCCTGGGGTGCTATTCCCTTGGGGCACCCTGACCTGGCCATATGTCTCTCACCCTAGCCTGCCTTGAAGACTTTATCTTGGCCCTACTACAGGACCTTTGGCTAGCCACTCCAATCAGTGACTGTGACTCTTTCTTTCAGGCAATTTTTTATCTACATTTACAAGGGACCTTCCTCTTTTTAAAGGAATTTCAAATTGACTTCTATTTTATCACTCTCCTTCTAGTGTTATAGCTAAACATGCTCTTGCCACTATTCTTCCTGGCCATGATAATACGAGCTGGACAATCTACACCCTGCCCCCAGGGCTGCACAGAACGAAGCCGCTGGGGAACTGGGTTCACAGCCTACACTTATGTCCACTGAGACTGTTATGCTCCACCTGCCCAGCCATGCTCTCATGGAGGTAAATGGTATTGGACGGCCAAGAGCCTTGGGACAGCCAAATCAAGTTCAGCCTCTAACTGCCACAAAGCTAGAGACAAAGATCTCTGTTTTACCATGCAAACTCACTACGGAATGACAGATGAGAAGGGGGCCCAAGATCAGAGGCGAAAACAAATCCAACATAAGGTCCAACAAGACCTCATAAAGTTAGCAACTGAAGCCTCTGATCCA
>SJYW01050196.1:0-15977 GCA_006410735.1 Raphicerus campestris
GTTGGCTTAAAGCTCAACGTTCAGAAAACGAAGATCATAGCATCTGGTCCCATCACTTCATGGGATCTATGGGGAAACAGTGAAAACAGTGTCCGACTTTATTTTTGGGAGCTCCAAAAATCACTGCAGATGATGACTGCAGCCATGAAATTAAAAGACACTTACGCTTTGGAAGAAAAGTTATGACCAACCTAGACAGCATATTGAAAAGCAGAGACATTACTTTTCCAACAAAGGTCTGTCTAGTAAAGGCTATGATTTTTCCAGTGGTCATGTATGGATGTGAGAGCTGGACTGTGAAGAAAGCTGAGCACCAAAGAATTGATGCTTTTGAGCTGTTTTGTTGGAGAAGACTCCNTATGATTTTTCCAGTGGTCATGTATGGATGTGAGAGCTGGACTGTGAAGAAAGCTGAGCACCAAAGAATTGATGCTTTTGAGCTGTTTTGTTGGAGAAGACTCCTGAGAGTCCCTTGGACTCCCCAGTCCATTCTAAAGGAAATCAATCCTGGCTGTTCTTTGTAAGGACTGATGCTAAAGCTGAAACTCCAGTACTTTGGCCACCTCATGAGAAGAGCTGACTCTTCAGAAAAGACTGATGCTGGGAGGGATTGAGGCAGGAGGAGAGGGGGACGACAGATGATGAGATGGCTGGATGGCATCTCCGACTCGATGGAAAAGAGTTTAAGTGAACTCTGGGTGTTGGTGATGGACAGGGAGACCTGGCATGCTGCGATTCATGGAGTCGCAAAGAGTCGGACATGGCTGAGCGACTGAACTGAACTGAACTGAACTGAAGGATGAAACAGCACATAAACCAAGGAGGGTCTTGGAATGCAGGATTGGAATAAACTGACCCTTATCATCCTTCTCCCCTCACCCCCATTCTGTAACTTTTAATGGAACAGTATAATGGAGAAGATATGTGCCCAACTCTTCCCCTTCCCAGTATACATGCCTCATCCAATCAGCAAATAACCAGCAAGACCCCTATCCCACTCCTTGTATCCTGTGTCTAAAAGTGGACTAAGGACCCTTGTTCAGTGTCAGTTCTCCCTTGAGCTGGCCTACTGTTCTAACAGCATCTCCCACAGTAATAAACTTTATTAGTCTCTCATTCTGTCTCATGTCTGGAAATTCTTTTCCAACCCACACCAAACCATGACACATTTTTAACTTAAAAGCCTTCATGCAGCTAGAAACAAATCGAGCTACACAGTTACAGAGGCAGGGAGCAACCAGCAGAAACAGAATAATCAGGATTATTGAAATTAGGATAGTTTTTCACCATAAGAAACTAGCTAACATCTCCCAAAATGAAGTGACTAGGCTTCAGGTGTATACATAGCCTAAATCATCTTGTTCAGGTGTTTAGTTAAGTGAGTAACATTAGTGCTCATTTCTGGGATATATGTGCAACCCTGGGTATGAATAATGGCACAAATTCCTCCATGTGCGGCTGTTAAAAAAAGACCAATCTGTTTTGTAAAACCACCTTTCTAATTTGTGTTTGTTCAGCATAAAGAGCTCAAATAACTTTTAAAGTCTCTTGTAAATCCTCTTGAATAAAATTAGTCAGAGCATCAACTCATAGCATAACATCTGTAGTTCCCAGAAAGGGAAAAATTACTCCAGCCAAATAATCATATCAGTGAAATACAAACATTGCCCAATGGGTTCTAAGGTGTGGCAAATTAGCAGGCTTCTCTGGAAGCTCTGAAAATATGAATCCATGAGTAAAAACTAGACATAGGATGCATCTCCCTATCCAGCCAGGGGAAAGTCACACAAATAAGTAAGAGTCACATATCCAGTAGGTCTCACTTGGAGCAAGCCAGTGTGACAGTGATCCAGTCCCAATTAGTGTCTGGCCAGGCAAAAGGAGGACCTGAACTGGGATTGGAAGACAAGGGAATAATTACATTGCATATATTGCCTGAGGCAAAAATCCCAGTTGTTTCCAGTCATTATAATTAAGCTGTCAGCTAACTTCTGTGGATGGCTTTATTTGTTCCCTGCATATGGGGCCATACAATATTAGGCAGGCCTTTTCAGATGTTAGCCATATAACGTCATTCCATATTTGGATAAATATCAGGTAAAAAGCTACAAGATCTAGATCCATCTACCTTCTTATGTGCAGCAAAATAGTGATTATACCAAGACAATGCATAATGATAGTCAAAAGTCACATTCTATCCATAGATAAGGTACAAAGTATTGCACCAGTCCATTTTAGAATTGTTAGATATCATCAGATTAAGAAGAGGCATCATATATAATTGCTTTTGGCATGGGTAGTCGCAGACTTGGAGAAAGTCCTTTCCCTAAAGTGGAGACGCCCACGACAGGAAGCCTTCCACTGACAAAGAGACTGCTCTGCAGACTCAGCAATTAAACCAATTGTGGAATGAGGCATAGGAGTGAGCCCAGGACAGGAAGGCCTTGTCTTGAGGGTCAAAAGACAGACTCAAGATTTTAGGAGTCAGCAGAAACAGCCTACATAGATTATCAGGTCCATTTGAAAAGTAAAAAAATAAAAACATAGATAATAAAAACATCCCTTAGCCCTGGTCAATGTGCCACCTCTTAATCTGAGTGTGGTAAACCCATCAATCAATTCCTGGCACTTTGACAGCTGTGGGAGAAGAAAGGAAAATCTGGTTAGGGCCTTCCCAGAGAGGCTCCAGGGGTTGCCCCCTTAGATCCCAATGTCTTTATCAGGAACTCAGCTCCTGGCTCAGAGGACTGTTTGACTCACAGGCTGGGTCAGGAGTCACATCCCAGAGTTCCTGTAATGTTTGTTGAAAAGTTGAAAGTTGAGTTATATAATTAGATAATTCCAAGGCTTCAGGGTCTATAACAATGTCTGTGCATAAGAAGAGCCTTCCATAAATATATTCAAAAGGGACAGTCCCTTCTTTTTTTTTGGGGGGGGGCAGTCCGAGCCCTCATTAAAACTATGGGTAAAATTTTAAGCCAATTGTCTTATGTCTTTTGAATTAATTTACCTGGATGTTTCTTAATAATGTCATTAGCTATTTTAAACGTATCTGAGGTTTCCAGGAACAGTGTAAGTGATATTCTATTCCCAGAGCTTTTTGACACCCTCTGAGTTACAACAACTTTATAGGCAGAGCTATTGTCACTCTGAAGGCTCCCTAGCAGCCCAAATCTGGAAATAATTTCATGGATTAAAATTCTTACAACCTCCTTAGCCTGCTCAGTACAGCAGGGAAAATCTTCAATCCATCCAGTAGAGGTATCTACCCACACTTGTAAGCAAGAAAATCCATTTGCCTTTGGCATATGAGTAAAATCAATTTCCCAGTTCTCTTCAGGATATTTTGCACTTTGTTGTAACCGAGATTTTGCTAGTTTTTCAGTCTTTGGGTTATTTTTCTGACAGACCTCATGTCTCTTGATAATGTTCTTTAAAGTCTTCATTACATTTTTTTATCTTCAAACAAATGAGAAGCCATCTGGTAAGTGCTCTCAATGCCTAAATGAAAACTTTGGTGTAAACCCTTCTGAATTTTCAATTGAGCATTTTCAGCAATTATTTATAATCTATCCTCAGACTGTAAGCATCCTTTACTGGTAATCCTTGATCCTTTTTTCTCATATCTTTCAAATTCTTCATCAGTATATCATGGCTTCTCTTGTTCAACAGTACCTGTCCAGATCAAAGGTGTCTGTAGTGAAGAGATTTCCTAAAGCGTTGCCTTTCTAGCATGGCAGTCAGCCAGCTGATTACCACCAGCTACTTTACTCCTGTCCCTGCTGTGCACTTTGCAGTGCATAATGGCTACTTCTTTAGGAAAATATACAACAGTTAAGAGTCTCTCAATTCAGTTCAGTTCAATCACTCAGTTGTGTCCAACTTTTGTGGCCCCATGGACTGCTGCATGCTAGGCTTCCCTGTCCATCACCAAAACCTGAAATGTGTTCAAACTCATGTCCATCAAGTTGGTGCTGCCATCCAACCATCTCATCCTCTGTTGTCCCCTTCTCCTCCTACCCTCAATCTTTCCCAGCATCATGGTCTTTTCATATGAGTCAACTCTTCACATCAAGTGGCCAAAGTATTGTAGTTTCAGCTTCAGCATCAGTCCTTCCAAAGAATATTCAGGATTGATTTCCTTTAAGATTGACTGGTTTGATCACCTTGCAGTCTAAGAGATGCTCAAGAGTTGTCTCCAACACTACAGTTCATCAATTCTTCAGCACTCAGCTCTCTTTATAGTGCAACTCTTATATTCATACATGACTACCAGAAAAACCATAGCTTTGACTAGATTACTTTACCTTTGTCGGTAAAGTAATGCCTCTGATTTATAATATGCTGTCTAGTTTGGTCATTCATAGCTTTTTTCTAAGGAGCAAATGTCTTTCAATTTCATGGCTGCAATCACCATCTGCAGTGACTTTGGAGCCCAAGAAAAGAGTTTGTCACTCTTTCCTTTATTTCCTCATCTACTTGCCATGAAGGGATAGGACTGGATACCATGATAGTCGTTTTTTGAATGTTGAGCTTTAAGCCAACTTTTGCACTCTTCTCTTTCACTTTCATTAAGAAGCTCTTTAGTTCCTCTTGCTTTCTGCCATGAGGGTGGTATCATATGCCTTTCTGAGGTTATTGATATTTCTCCCAGCAATCTTGTTTCCAGTTTGACCTTCATCCAGTCTTACATTTTGCATGATGTACTCTGCATATAAGTTAAATAGGCAAGGTGACAATATACAGTCTTAATGTACTCCTTTCTCAATTTGAAACCAGTCGGTTGTTCCATGTCTAATTGTTGCTTCTTGACCTGCATACAGATTTCTCAGAAGCCAGGTAAGGTGGTCTGGTACACTCATCTCTTTAAGAATTTTCCTCAGTTTGTTGTAAACCACCCAGTCAAAAGCTTTATCATAGTCAATGAAGCAGTAGTAGATTTTATTTTTTTCCTTTCTGGAACTCTCTTGCTTTTTCTACAGTCCAACGAATGTTGGCACATAAAGTCTCTCAATCTCTTTGAAATGCTTAATAGGTTCTCCTGTTGCATTTTAAGTTGTCTTTCTTTCCATGTTGCAGCATAGAAGTAAAAACTCAAATAAGTATACTTAGAATTAATGTACATGTGTACTCACTGCCCTTAGCTTAACTCAAGAACTCCAGTCAGAGTCTTAAGTTCCACTAGCTGAGCACTCATTCCCATGGAGACTTTGCTTCTAAAACCTATTCAAACATCTCCAGGTTGTAACCTGCTTTCCATTTCCCATCCTTAACAAAAGAACTGCCATCTGTATATATTTTCATGTCAGGATTGTTTAATGGGGTATCCATTAAAATCTTCCTGAGATGCATAAAGTTAAAAATTGGGAAAAATCATGAATGTGTGTTTCATTTTGTGTTTCAGGAAGGAACGTGGCAAGATTAAATTTCCACAGACTTCAAACTTACATATTGGTCCTTTTGCAGTTCAATCTCTCAGTCGTGTCTGACTCTTTGTTACTCCATGAACTGCAGCATGCCAGACTTCCTTGTCCATCATTAATTACCATGTTTGATCAAACTCCATAATCGGTGATGCCATCCAGCCATCTCATCCTCTGTCGTAATTTTCTCTTCTTGCCTTTAATTTTTCCCAGCATCAGGGTTCCCCCCACCCCAAGGAGTCAGTTCTTTGCATCAGGTAGCCAAAGTATTGCAGCTTCAGCTTCACCATCAGTCCTTCCACTGAATATTCAGGAATGATTTCTTTTAGGATTGACTGGTTTGATCTTCTTGAAGTCCAAGGGATTCTTAGAGTCTTTTCCAACACCATAGTTCATCAACTTTTGGGCACTCAGCTTTCTTTATAGTACAACTCTCACATCCATACATGAGTAATCAAACCATAACTTTGACTAGATGAACATCTGTTGGCAAAATAATGTCTCTGCTTTTCAATACGCCTACTAGGTTAGTCATTATCTTTTCTTCCGAGGAGCAAGCATCTTTTAATTTCATGGCTACAGCCACCATCTGAAGTGATTTTGGAGCCCAAGAAAGTAAGCTCTGTCACCGTTTCAATTGTTTCCCAACTATTTGCCATTAAATGAGGGACAGGATGCCATGATCTAAGGTCTTTGAATATTGAGTTTTAAGACAGCTTTTTTACTCCTCTTTCACTTTCACCAAGCAGTTTTTTAGTTCCTCTTCATTTTCTACCATCAGGGTGGTGTCATCTACGTATCTGAGATTCTTGAGGGTTTTCCTGGCCATCTTGATTTCAGCTGTGCTTCATCCATCTGGCATTTCAAATGATGTACACTGCATATAAGTTAATAAGCAGGGTGACAGTATACAGCCTTGAAGTAAACCTTTCCCAATTTGGAAGTAGTCTATTGTTTCATGTCTGGCCAAATGGTTGCTTATTGGCCTGCATACAGATTTTTCAAGAGGCGAGTAAGGTGAACTGGTAGTCCCATCACATTAAGAATTTTCTGCAGGTTGTTGTTGTTGTTGTTGTTGTTTTGATCCACACAGTCAAAGGCTTTTGCATAGTCAATAAAGAAGAAGTAGATGTTTTTCTGGAACTCTCTTTTTCTATAACTCAACAAGTGTTGGCAATGTGATCTCTGTTTCTTTTGCCTTTTCTAAATCTAGCTTGAACATCTGGAATTTATCGCTTCATATACTGTTGAAGTCTTGCTTGGAGAATTTTGAGTATTATATTGCTAGCATGTGAGATGAGTGCAATTGTGTGGTAGTTTGAACATTCTTTGGCATCATCTTTCTTTGGGATTGGAATGAAAACTGACCTTTTCCAGTTCTGTGATCACTGCTGAGTTTCCCAGATTTGCTGGCATATTGAGTGCAGCACTTTCACAGCATCATCTTTTAGGATTTGAAATAACTCAATTCCCCAGCCTTCACTAGCTTTGTTCTTAGTGGTGCTTCAGAAGGCCAACTTGACATCACATTCCAAGCTGTCTGGCTCTAGGTGAGTGATTACACCACAGTGGTTATCTGGTTCATGGAGATCTTTTTTGTATAGTTCTTATGTGTATTCAGAGGGCTTCCCAGATGTCTCAGTGGTAAAGAATTTACCTGCCAAGCAGGAGATCTGGGTTCAGTCCTTGGGTTGGGAAGATCCCCTGAAGAAGGGACTGGTTACCCACTCCAGTATTCTGGCCTAGAGAATTCCATGGAGAGTCCATGGGTGTCACAAAGAGTCGGACATGACTGAGTGACTTTCACTTTCACTTTTCTGTGTATTCTTGCCACCTCTTAATATCTTCTACTTCTCTTGGGTCCAATCCATTTCTGTCTTTTATTGTGCCCATCTTTCCATGAAATATTCCCTTGCTATCTCTAATTTTCTTGATGAGAGCTCCAGTATTTTCCACTCTATTGTTTTCCTCTATTTCTTTGCATTGATCATTGAGGATGGCTTTCTTATCTCTCCTTGCTATTCTTTGGAACTCTGCACTCAAATGGATGTATCTTTCCTTTTCTCCTTTGCCTTTAGCTTCTCTTCTTTTCTCAGCTATTTGTAATGCCTCCTCAGACAACCAGTTTTCCTTTTTGCGTTTCTTTTTGTCAAGGATGTTCTTGATCACTGCTTTGCATACAATGTCAGGAACCTCCATCCATAGTTCTTCAGGCACTCTATCTGTTAAAATCCCTTGAATCTATTTGTCATTTCCACTATATAATCATAAGAGTTTATGATTTAAGTCATACCTGAATGGTCTAGTGGTTTTTCCTACTTTCTTCATTTGAGGTGTGAATTTGGCAATAAGGAGCTCATGATCTGAGCTACAGTCAGCTCCCAGTCTTGTTTTTACTGACTGTACAGAGCTTCTGTCTTTGGCTGCAAGGAATATAGTCGTCTGATTTTGCTATTGGCCATCTGGCAATGTTCATGTGTACAGTCTTCTTTTATGTTGTTGGAAGAGAGTGTTTGCTATGACCAGTGTGTTCTCTTAGCAAAACTCTGTTAGTTTTTGCCCTACTTCATTTTGTACTCCAAAGCCAAATTTACCAGGTATCTCTGCACTTCCTACTTGTGCATTCCTGTCCCCTATGATGAAAAGGACATCATTGTTTGGGTGTTAGTTCTAGAAGATCTTGGAGGTCTTTTTAGAGCCATTCATCTTCAGCTTCCTGTGGATTACTAGTTGGGGGCATTGACTTGGATTACTCTGATTTTGAATGGTTTCCCTTGGAAATGAACAGAGATCTTTCTGTCATTTTTGAGATTGCACCCACTTCAGCCTTTTTTGTTGATGATGAGGGCTACTCCATTTCTTCTAAGGGTATCTTGCTTGCCCACAGCAGTAGATATAATGATCATCTGAATTAAGTTTGCCCATTCCAATCATTTTAGTTCACTGATTCCTAAAATGTCAGTGTTCACTCTTGCCATCTCCTGTTTGACCATTTCTAATTTAAATTGATGCATGGATTTAACATTCTATGTTCCTATGCAATATTGCTCTTTACAGCATCAGACTTACTTCCATCACTAGTCACATCCACATCTGGACATTGTTTTAGCTTTAGCCTCATCTCTTCATTTTTTTCTGGAGTTAATCCACCACTCTTTTTCAGTACCATATTGGACACCCATCAGCTGGGGAGTTCATCTTTCAGTTTCACGTCTTTTTGCCTTTTCCTTCTGTTCATGGTATTCTCAAGGCAAGAATACTGGATGTTTTACCATTCTCTTCTCCAGTGGCTAACGTTTTTTCAAAACACTTCACCATGACCCTTCCATTATGGGTGGTCCTACATGGCATGGCTCATATTTTCATTGAATTAGAAAAGGCTGTGGTCCTTCATATGACGAGTTTGATTAGTTTTCTGTGATTGTGGTCTCCATTCTATCCGCCCTCTGACCCATAATGATAAGAGGCTTACAGAAGCTTCCTGTTGGGAGAGACTGACTGTGAGGGAAACTGGATCTTGTTCTGATGGACAGACCATGCTCAGTTAAATCTTTAATTTCATTTTCTGTTGATCATCAGTGCTGTGTTCTCTCCCTGTCGTTTGACCTGAGGTCAAACTATGGTGGAGGTAATGAAGATAATGAGACCTCTTTCAAATGGTCCCATGCAGGCACTGCCAAACTCATTGCTCCCAATCCTGCAGCAGGCCACCACTGACCCACGCCTCCTCTCGAGACTCCTGGACACTCACAGGCAAATCTGGGTTGGTCTCTTGTGGGGGTCACTGCTCCTTTCACCTGGGTCTTGGTGCATGGAAGGTTTTGTTTATGCTCTCCAAGAGTCTGTTTCCCCAGTCCTGTGTAAGTTCTGTAATCAAATCCCACTGGCCTCCAAAGTCAAATCGCCTGGGGGTTCTCAGTCCCTTTGCCAGATCCCCAGGTTGGGAAATCTGTTGTGGTGCCTAGGACCTCCTTAACAGTGTGAGATTTTCTTTAATATAATTATTTTGTAGTGTGTGGGTCGTTAGCTTGGTGGCTCTGTGTTGGGGCTAATTGTGACCTCTTCCAAAATGACTTTGTGCTACAGACTGTGTGACCAAAGTAAGGGCACCCAGAGCCCCTGCCCCTGCAGCAGGCCACTGCTGACCTGTAGCTCCATAGAACACTCAAAGAGAAGTCTGGCTCAGTCGTTGAAGGGTTTCTGGTTCCTGGTGCACACGAGGTTCTGTTTGAGCTTTCCAAGTATCTCTGGCTGATATGGAGTTTGATTCTAAATGTGATTTCACCCCTCTTACCATCTTGGTGGGACTTCTCCTTTTCCTTTGGATGTGGGATATCTTTATCTGGTGGGATCCAACATTCTCCAGTTGATGATTTTTCAGTAGCAAGGTAAAAACTTGTAGTTCTTGCAGGAGAAGATGAGCACATATCTTTCTACTCTGCCATCTTGATCTCATCTAACAATAATGAATGATATTTAGGAATTAGACTGTCTGTCATTCAAATATTAACTTTAAAGTTTAAGATTCCACTCACATCATGAGAAATCAGTACAGTAAGTTTTCACCCATTAGTAAACTCAAGAGCTTCAGGGTCAAACAAAGCAATAGTAGTAATTACTCTTAGACAATGTGGCCAACTGCAAGAGATTATATCTAATTCTCTACTTAGGTTTGCTACAGGTTGCCAGTGAGGCCCTCAGGATTGTGTCCTAATTCCCAAGACTATTCCTTTCCTTTCAATGACAAGCAGAAACAATTAAGCAATTCTAACCATGTGGGCAAGCTCAAACTGGAAGCAGTTTGAGAGCTGCTTGAAGAGCAGCTTGAGAGCTTACTCAAGCTGCTCTTGAGTAAGAGAGCAGTTTGAAGAGACTTAAAAGCTTTCAAGTATCAGGAGACCAAACCAGCTTGTCAGTTTGGGATTGCTGAGTTTCAGTTATCAGTTTATATAAAAGCTGGGCAAGTCCCCATAACCTAGAATCCAAATGTGGCAGTAACTTGGGATGCCCCCAAATCCTCTCAGTTGTCTCAAAGTCAAAAGGAGGGGATGGTTTCAGCTCAGCTCAGTTCAGTCACTCAGTCATGTCCGGCTGTTTGCAACGTTATGGACTGTGGCATGCCAGGCCTCCCTGTCCATCACCAACTCTCAGAGTTGACTAAATCTCATGTCCATTGAGTCAGTGATGCCATCCCACCATGTCATCCTCTGTTGTCCCCTTCTCTTCCTGTCTTCAGTCTTTCCCAGCATCAGGGTCTTTTCCAAAGAGTCAGTTCTTCCCATCAAGTGGACAAAGGATTAGAGTTTAAGCTTCAGCGTCAGTCCTTCCAATGAATGTTCAGGACTAATTTCCTCTATGATGGACTGGTTGGATCTCCTTGCAGTTCAAGGGACTCTCAAGAGACTTCTCCATACCACATTCAAAATCATCAATTCTTTGGTGCTCAGCTTTCTTTATGTTCCAACTCTCACATCCATACATGACTATGGGAAAAACCATAGCTTTGACTAGATGGACATTTGTTGCTGAAGTAATGTCTCCTTTTTTTAATATGCTGTCTAAGTTGGTCATAACTTTTCTTCCAAACAGCAATTATCTTTTAATTTCATGGCTGCAGTCACCATCTGCAGTGATTTTCAAGGCCCCCAAAAGAAAGTCTTCCATTATTTTCACTGTTTCTTCATTTATTTGCCTTGAAGTGATGGGAAGAGATGCCATGACCTTAGTTTTCTGAATGCTGAGCTTTAAGCTAATTTTTTCATTCTCCTCTCTCACTTTCATGAAGGGGCTCTTTAGTTCTTTTTCTGCCTTAAGGGTGGTGACATCTGCTTATCTGAGGTTACTGATATTTCTCCCAGCAAACTTGATTCCAGTTTATGNACAAATTCCTCCATGTGCGGCTGTTAAAAAAAGACCAATGTGTTTTGTAAAACCACCTTTCTAATATGTGTTTGTTCAGCATAAAGGGCTCAAATAGCTTTTAAAGTCTCTTGTAAATCCTCTTGAATAAAATTAGTCAGAACATCAACTCATAGCATAACATCTGTAGTTCCCAGAAAGGGAAAAATTACTCCAGCCAAATAATCATACCAGTGAAATACAAACATTGCCCAATGGGTTCTAAGGTGTGGCAAATTAGCAGGCTTCTTTGGAAGCTCTGAAAATATGAATCCATGTGTAAAAACTAGACCTAGGATGCATCTCCCTATCCAGCCAGGGGGAAGTCACACAAATAAGTAAGAGTCACATATCCAGTAGGTCTCACTTGGAGCAAGCCAGTGTGACAGTGATCCAGTCCCAATTAGTGTCTGGCCAGGCAAAAGGAGGACCTGAACTGGGATTGGAAGACAAGGGAATAATTACATTGCATATATTGCCTGAGGCAAAAATCCCAGTTGTTTCCAGTCATTATAATTAAGCTGTCAGCTAACTTCTGTGGATGGCTTTATTTGTTCCCTGCATATGGGGCCATACAATATTAGGCAGGCCTTTTCAGATGTTAGCCATATAACGTCATTCCATATTTGGATAAATATCAGGTAAAAAGCTACAAGATCTAGATCCATCTACCTTCTTATGTGCAGCAAAATAGTGATTATACCAAGACAATGCATAATGATAGTCAAAAGTCACATTCTATCCATAGATAAGGTACAAAGTATTGCACCAGTCCATTTTAGAATTGTTAGATATCATCAGATTAAGAAGAGGCATCATATATAATTGCTTTTGGCATGGGTAGTCGCAGACTTGGAGAAAGTCCTTTCCCTAAAGTGGAGACGCCCACGACAGGAAGCCTTCCACTGACAAAGAGACTGCTCTGCAGACTCAGCAATTAAACCAATTGTGGAATGAGGCATAGGAGTGAGCCCAGGACAGGAAGGCCTTGTCTTGAGGGTCAAAAGACAGACTCAAGATTTTAGGAGTCAGCAGAAACAGCCTACATAGATTATCAGGTCCATTTGAAAAGTAAAAAAATAAAAACATAGATAATAAAAACATCCCTTAGCCCTGGTCAATGTGCCACCTCTTAATCTGAGTGTGGTAAACCCATCAATCAATTCCTGGCACTTTGACAGCTGTGGGAGAAGAAAGGAAAATCTGGTTAGGGCCTTCCCAGAGAGGCTCCAGGGGTTGCCCCCTTAGATCCCAATGTCTTTATCAGGAACTCAGCTCCTGGCTCAGAGGACTGTTTGACTCACAGGCTGGGTCAGGAGTCACATCCCAGAGTTCCTGTAATGTTTGTTGAAAAGTTGAAAGTTGAGTTATATAATTAGATAATTCCAAGGCTTCAGGGTCTATAACAATGTCTGTGCATAAGAAGAGCCTTCCATAAATATATTCAAAAGGGACAGTCCCTTCTTTTTTTTTGGGGGGGGGCAGTCCGAGCCCTCATTAAAACTATGGGTAAAATTTTAAGCCAATTGTCTTATGTCTTTTGAATTAATTTACCTGGATGTTTCTTAATAATGTCATTAGCTATTTTAAACGTATCTGAGGTTTCCAGGAACAGTGTAAGTGATATTCTATTCCCAGAGCTTTTTGACACCCTCTGAGTTACAACAACTTTATAGGCAGAGCTATTGTCACTCTGAAGGCTCCCTAGCAGCCCAAATCTGGAAATAATTTCATGGATTAAAATTCTTACAACCTCCTTAGCCTGCTCAGTACAGCAGGGAAAATCTTCAATCCATCCAGTAGAGGTATCTACCCACACTTGTAAGCAAGAAAATCCATTTGCCTTTGGCATATGAGTAAAATCAATTTCCCAGTTCTCTTCAGGATATTTTGCACTTTGTTGTAACCGAGATTTTGCTAGTTTTTCAGTCTTTGGGTTATTTTTCTGACAGACCTCATGTCTCTTGATAATGTTCTTTAAAGTCTTCATTACATTTTTTTATCTTCAAACAAATGAGAAGCCATCTGGTAAGTGCTCTCAATGCCTAAATGAAAACTTTGGTGTAAACCCTTCTGAATTTTCAATTGAGCATTTTCAGCAATTATTTATAATCTATCCTCAGACTGTAAGCATCCTTTACTGGTAATCCTTGATCCTTTTTTCTCATATCTTTCAAATTCTTCATCAGTATATCATGGCTTCTCTTGTTCAACAGTACCTGTCCAGATCAAAGGTGTCTGTAGTGAAGAGATTTCCTAAAGCGTTGCCTTTCTAGCATGGCAGTCAGCCAGCTGATTACCACCAGCTACTTTACTCCTGTCCCTGCTGTGCACTTTGCAGTGCATAATGGCTACTTCTTTAGGAAAATATACAACAGTTAAGAGTCTCTCAATTCAGTTCAGTTCAATCACTCAGTTGTGTCCAACTTTTGTGGCCCCATGGACTGCTGCATGCTAGGCTTCCCTGTCCATCACCAAAACCTGAAATGTGTTCAAACTCATGTCCATCAAGTTGGTGCTGCCATCCAACCATCTCATCCTCTGTTGTCCCCTTCTCCTCCTACCCTCAATCTTTCCCAGCATCATGGTCTTTTCATATGAGTCAACTCTTCACATCAAGTGGCCAAAGTATTGTAGTTTCAGCTTCAGCATCAGTCCTTCCAAAGAATATTCAGGATTGATTTCCTTTAAGATTGACTGGTTTGATCACCTTGCAGTCTAAGAGATGCTCAAGAGTTGTCTCCAACACTACAGTTCATCAATTCTTCAGCACTCAGCTCTCTTTATAGTGCAACTCTTATATTCATACATGACTACCAGAAAAACCATAGCTTTGACTAGATTACTTTACCTTTGTCGGTAAAGTAATGCCTCTGATTTATAATATGCTGTCTAGTTTGGTCATTCATAGCTTTTTTCTAAGGAGCAAATGTCTTTCAATTTCATGGCTGCAATCACCATCTGCAGTGACTTTGGAGCCCAAGAAAAGAGTTTGTCACTCTTTCCTTTATTTCCTCATCTACTTGCCATGAAGGGATAGGACTGGATACCATGATAGTCGTTTTTTGAATGTTGAGCTTTAAGCCAACTTTTGCACTCTTCTCTTTCACTTTCATTAAGAAGCTCTTTAGTTCCTCTTGCTTTCTGCCATGAGGGTGGTATCATATGCCTTTCTGAGGTTATTGATATTTCTCCCAGCAATCTTGTTTCCAGTTTGACCTTCATCCAGTCTTACATTTTGCATGATGTACTCTGCATATAAGTTAAATAGGCAAGGTGACAATATACAGTCTTAATGTACTCCTTTCTCAATTTGAAACCAGTCGGTTGTTCCATGTCTAATTGTTGCTTCTTGACCTGCATACAGATTTCTCAGAAGCCAGGTAAGGTGGTCTGGTACACTCATCTCTTTAAGAATTTTCCTCAGTTTGTTGTAAACCACCCAGTCAAAAGCTTTATCATAGTCAATGAAGCAGTAGTAGATTTTATTTTTTTCCTTTCTGGAACTCTCTTGCTTTTTCTACAGTCCAACGAATGTTGGCACATAAAGTCTCTCAATCTCTTTGAAATNTCTTTATCAGGAACTCAGCTCCTGGCTCAGAGGACTGTTTGACTCACAGGCTGGGTCAGGAGTCACATCCCAGAGTTCCTGTAATGTTTGTTGAAAAGTTGAAAGTTGAGTTATATAATTAGATAATTCCAAGGCTTCAGGGTCTATAACAATGTCTGTGCATAAGAAGAGCCTTCCATAAATATATTCAAAAGGGACAGTCCCTTCTTTTTTTTTGGGGGGGGGCAGTCCGAGCCCTCATTAAAACTATGGGTAAAATTTTAAGCCAATTGTCTTATGTCTTTTGAATTAATTTACCTGGATGTTTCTTAATAATGTCATTAGCTATTTTAAACGTATCTGAGGTTTCCAGGAACAGTGTAAGTGATATTCTATTCCCAGAGCTTTTTGACACCCTCTGAGTTACAACAACTTTATAGGCAGAGCTATTGTCACTCTGAAGGCTCCCTAGCAGCCCAAATCTGGAAATAATTTCATGGATTAAAATTCTTACAACCTCCTTAGCCTGCTCAGTACAGCAGGGAAAATCTTCAATCCATCCAGTAGAGGTATCTACCCACACTTGTAAGCAAGAAAATCCATTTGCCTTTGGCATATGAGTAAAATCAATTTCCCAGTTCTCTTCAGGATATTTTGCACTTTGTTGTAACCGAGATTTTGCTAGTTTTTCAGTCTTTGGGTTATTTTTCTGACAGACCTCATGTCTCTTGATAATGTTCTTTAAAGTCTTCATTACATTTTTTTATCTTCAAACAAATGAGAAGCCATCTGGTAAGTGCTCTCAATGCCTAAATGAAAACTTTGGTGTAAACCCTTCTGAATTTTCAATTGAGCATTTTCAGCAATTATTTATAATCTATCCTCAGACTGTAAGCATCCTTTACTGGTAATCCTTGATCCTTTTTTCTCATATCTTTCAAATTCTTCATCAGTATATCATGGCTTCTCTTGTTCAACAGTACCTGTCCAGATCAAAGGTGTCTGTAGTGAAGAGATTTCCTAAAGCGTTGCCTTTCTAGCATGGCAGTCAGCCAGCTGATTACCACCAGCTACTTTACTCCTGTCCCTGCTGTGCACTTTGCAGT
>SJYW01050197.1:0-11072 GCA_006410735.1 Raphicerus campestris
TTATTTGATAAATGTATTATTGTGGAATAATTACTACAAAGCTTAGTTAACATCCATCACCTCATATAGTTGCAAATTTTTTCTTATGATGAGAACTTTTAAGATCAAATTTTTACAGCGACTTACAAATATACAATATAGCATTGTTGACTACAGTCATAATACTGTACATTATTACATCCCCAGGACTTTTTTATTTTATACTTGGAAGTTTGCACCTTTTGACCACCTTCACCCATATCCTCAGTCCCTTCCCTCTGGCAACCACCAACCCATTCTCCATTTCTATGAATTCAGTTGTTTAGATTCTACATATATTATGAGTTAGGTCATACAGTATTTTTCTGACCTTTTTCCACTTAATATAATGCCCTCAAGGTCCAACCATGCCATTACAAATGGCAGGGTTTGCTTTTTTTATGGCTGAATAAAATTCCATTGTATATATTTACCGTATCTTCTTCATCCACCATCCACTGATGGACACTCAGGTTGTTTTTCTGTCTTGGCTATTGTAAGTAATGCTGCAATAAGCATGGGAATGCAGATATCTTTTCAATATTCTGTATGGCTTTTTAACTATAAAAAATAGTATCATGTCCCATGGGGCTTGCAATATCCTTTCTTAGCCAAGTTCCGTAGCTTCAATCCCACCCAAGTGCCAAAGTGGATGTAGTGGGAATGGAGTTAAGAAGGGGCCAGGATCCAAGAATTATTAGACTACTAGCCAGGGCAATGAACCAGTGTTAATATTCAGAACAGCCAAGGTAGTGGTCAGGAAAATGGTGCTGATCAACAGACATAAAAGAGTTGGGCAAATAAAGAAGGACATTCAGCTGCAATATGAATGCTTGTGGAGGTCAGAAATAAGATAGACTTAGGAAGGATGAAAGTGAGAGGGAAAGCAGTTCAAACCTAAGGCCATTTTACAAGGGGATTAGAATCTTGTATAGCAGTGAGTGTAACTATTTTAAAGGATTGTTTAAGAAAATATGTAGCTTAATTAAAGAGATATAGAGATAATGAGTTTTGAATGATAATGAGTTTTGAAAGAAATAATAAGCTAAAGAATGTCATAGAGAAAAGACAGTTGAAGGTTAGAGCAGTTATGGATGCAAGATATGAATAAATCTTGACGTCAAAAGAGGGTTCATATGGCCAAAAAGAGAAGGAAAAAGTATTTATATAGTACTAGTTACATAACCATCAAGAATTTTACCCTTACCTGTCAGATGGCACATTTGTATCCTTCCCAGTATAAAAATTCCAGGAAATAATTTATAAATTTCAAACTTTATTGAAGACCTACTATGTGAAAATTCTCAAAAATGTAATTGATATTTCTGTATTTTAAAGCATAATAGTTAACTTTACTTTCATAATAGCAAACTTCTTTTCATTATCCAATTCCCAAGATTGGTACTTATAAAGTAGACTTTACAGAGTGGGAAAGAAATTAGCCAGTTGATGTAACCCAGTGCCCAAATTTGTGGCTTCAGAGTCACTCCACACTATAAAATTATCTTCACAAGACAAGTGACAATTTATTTCACTATAACTTTTTAAAGAGGAAACTTTATTTTTTTTAAAGCATTTCGACTTTTACTAAAATGTTTGCCCAGCCTGTGCTTCTACAAGACCACAATCTATTCTCAGTCATCAACTTTGTGCTAGCAATTTTTGCAAGCTCCTGAGGTATACATATGGTCCTATATATGTTTATTTCCCTGTAAAGATCATTTTCACTATGAAGGTGATTAAATTCAAAAAAAAAAAGAGAGAGAGAGAAAATGTCACACAGACTTAGGATGCAGGGATAACCTCTGTTAAGAGTTCATTGTACTTTCTTCCAGTGTGCTTCTTTTAAATAATTGTGATCAAACATTACATATAAGACATGTAGATTTTTAAATATCTACATTTTCTGATTCTAATGCTATTATAGACTAATTCTTACAGTTCTGAAGGCTGCTAAATCCAAGATCAAGGTGCTGGAAAATTCAGTTCCTGGTGAAAGCCCTCTTTCTGATTCCCAGATAGATGGCCATCACACATTAAGGGTATGGGGGACTCTTTTGTCTCATATGCTTTCTCTCAAAAGACACTAATCCCACCATAAGGGCCTCCATCCACATGACCTAATTACCTCCCAAAGGCCCCATTCCTCAAAAATATCACATTGACGAATAAGGTTTCAACATGCGAATTTTCAGTTCAGTTCAGTTCAGTTGCTCAGTCGTGTCCGACTCTTTGCAACCCCATGAATTGCAGCATGCCAGGCCTCCCTGTCCATCACCAACTCCCGGAGTTCACTCAGACTCACGTCCATCAAGTCAGTGATGCCATCCAGCCATCTCATCCTCTGTCGGCCCCTTCTCCTCCTGCTCCCTATCCCTCCCAGCATCAGAGTCTTTTCCAATGAGTCAACTTTTCGCATGAGGTGGCCAAAGTACTGGAGTTTCAGCTTTAGCATCATTCCTTCCAAAGAAATCCCAGGGCTGATCTCCTTTGCAACACAAACATATATTCTATAGCGCCCTACAAAGAAAGGCCTGATGGAGATACTGTTCTTCCCTATCACCTAACTTACTACAGCAGCCTCAACTCCTCTGAGGCAGATAAGAGAAAGGAGATGGAAGTGAAGGCAGGTAATCCAGGGTTAGAATTTGGAGCCAGTTCAGTTCAGTCCAATTCAGCCACTCAGTCATGTCCACTCTTTGCAACCCCATGGAATGCAGCATGCCAGACCTACCTGTCCATCACAAGCTCCCAGAATTTACTCAAATACATGTGCATTGATGATGCTATCAGTGATGCCATCCAACCCTCTCATCCTCTGTTGTCCCCTTCTCCTACCTTCAATCTTTCCCAGCATCAGGGTCTTTTCAAATAAGTCAGCTCTTCACATCAGTGGCCAAACTATTGGAATTTCAGCTTCAACATCAGTCCTTCAAATGAATATTTAAGATTGATTTATTTTAAGATTCACTGGTTGGATCTCCTTGTTGTCCAAGGGACTCTCAAGAGTCTTATCCAACAACACAGTTCAAAAGCATCACTTCCTCAACACTCAGCTTTCTTTATAGTCCAACTCTCACATCCATACATGACTACTGGAAAAACCATAGCTTTGACTAGACAGACCTTTGTTGGCAAAGTAATGCCTGTACTTGTTAATATGCCATCTAGGTTGACCATAACCTATCTTCCAAGGAGTAAGCGTCTTTTATTTCATGGCTGCAGTCACCATCTACAGTGATTTTGGAGCCCCCCTAAATAAAAACTGTTTCCCCATCTATTTGTCATAAAGCGATGGGACCAGATGCCATGATCTTAATTTTCTGAATGTTGAGTTTTAAGCCAACTTTTTCACTCTCTTTTTTGAATTTCATCATGAGGCTCTTTAGTTCCTTTTTACTTTCTGCCATAAGGATGGTATCATCTGCATATTTGAGGTTATTGATATTTCTCCCCACAATCTTGATTCCAGCTTGTGCTTCATCTAGCTCAGCATTTCCCATGATGTACTCTGCATATAAGTTAAATAAGCAGGGTGACAATTTACAGCCTTGACATACTCCTTTCCCGATTTGGAACCAATCTGTTGTTCCATGTCCAGTTCTAACTGTTGCTTCCTGACCTGCATACAGATTTCTAAAGAGGTCTGGTATTCCCATCCCTAAGAATTTTCCACAGTTTGTGGTGACCCACACAGTCAAAGGCTTTGGCATAGTCGATAAAACAGAAGTAGATGTATTTCTGGAACTCTCTTGTTTTTTCGATAATCCAGTAGATGTTGGACATTTGATCTCTGGTTCCTCTGCCTTTTCTAAAACCAGCTTGAACATCTGGAATTTCACAGCTTATGTACTGTTGAAGCCTGGCTTAGAGAATTTTGGGCATTACTTTACTAGCATGTGAGATGAGTGCAATTATGCGGTAGTTTGAGCATTCATTGGCATTGCCTTTCTTAGGGATTGGAATGAAAACTGACCTTTTCCAGTTCTGTGGCCACTGCTTAGTTTTCCAAATTTGCTGGCATATTGAGTGCAGCACTTTCTCAGCATCGTCTTTCAAGATTTGAAATAGCTCAGCTAGAATTCCACCACCTCCACTAGCTTTGTTCATAGTGATGCTTCCTAAGGCCCACTTGACTTCACAGTCCAGGATGTCTGGCTCTAGGTGAATGATCATACCATTGTGATTATCTGGGTTGTGAAGACCTTTTTTTGTATACTTCTTCTGTGTATTCTTGCCACCTCTTCTTAATATCTTCTGCTTCTGTTAGAATTTGGCCAAATGGCTATTATATAAGAGACAAGATAAAGGAACTTAGAGTACTGGTAACAGAGTTATGGAGATGATGGACCACTCAGTCTAAACTTGAAAAGGAGAGAAGTTAAAAAAAAAAAAGAGGGATGATGGATTGGGAGCAAGGAGGAATCAATCAGTTTACTGGGGAAGTCCCCAAAGGGGTCAAATAATTATTGTACTAATAGTAATTTAACAAGCACACTGGAACAGTACAAGATTATAGAGAGAAAATAGAATGCCCAAACTAGCTATTTTAGAGTTGGTGATATCTTGACCAATAAGATACTAATAGGACTGATAGAGTGGAGAGTTGAAATGGAGTAAGGAAGGAAATGGAGCAAGGAAGACATCAGGGCATCTTCTTCATCCTTCAGATGGTGAGATCTACTTGGATAAGGAAAGGGCTTGAAATGGGGAGGACTCTGATTCAGCCTGTGATGCTTAGTGAGGATGTGGGAGAGACCCAGTAAACAGGAGACGCTAGTGATGGGGGTGGGTGGAGATATGTAAGATGAGCAGAGGCCCCATGGGCACCAGGTTCTTACAGGATGCTGAAAGAGACAGGAATCTGGGAGCAGAAAAAGGACACAAACAACTAAACCAAGCCACTCCCATAGCAAGGTTCACATGAGAGAATAAGGAGCCCTTGCACAAGGAATCTTTTTGGGAGGATGGTCTGGGAAGGGAAAGTCCAACAATAGAAAATCAAGTTTCAGTTCAGCAAGCAGTCTGGGAAGAAGATTCTGGGGTGGTGATCTCATAGACAGAAAGGAAAGGCTTAGAAGTTTTCAGAGAATTAGAGAGCTAGGTCAAGGATGAGGGCTTTATCTAACCTGTGGGGACACTGGTAAGACTGAAGACCAGAGGGATTATACTTCTGGTGGCATTTAACAGAGAAAGGAAAGCCCTAGCGGAAAGATGTGCTTGGCTGAGTGGACACTGGCCCTTACAGAGGGCATGACCCTCTTGTGTCAAGTTCCTGGGAACATCAGCAGCTTGAGTCCAAACTCCTTGCCCTGCTTAGCTGCTGTGTGGAAGGAAAAAACTGTTCCCACAGGAGGCCTTGGACTGGACTGCGCATACCCTGTCCCTGGGGCTGGAGATCAGAGACCAGGACCCACACGCACAGTGGAGCTGCTGTGGCCACGTTAGGCACCACCAGTAGCAGCAACCATAGTCATAGTTGGGACATGCCTGGCCTTTACGTTGTTATCTTTGATCCATAATCCCTCATCTGCAATTGTGAAACTCAAAAAGCTTTGAAAAACTGGAGGGATTGTTTTGTTTGCAAGTCTGTGGCAAACTTATTTGGCAGCAACTCCCCCCCGCCCACCTCCAAATTTATGTGAGGCAATTTGTTATATTTATATATCCCACTTAAAACACAATTCAAACATTATGTTTCAGGAAAAAACAATACACTATGTGCCTCATCATGGCCAAAAGTTAACTGTCAATCTGATGCATCAGTATTGTGAGTTTTTGCCTTTTTCTGTGTCTCATTTTACAGTAAAATATTAAGGGAAGTTCTATCAATTAAAATGGCAGTCTTGTCCTATAGCTTTAATATTTATTTATAATTTTAATTGGAGGATAATTAATTGCAATATTGTGATAACTTCTGCCATTCATCAACTGAAACATATACATTGCCATATATAAAATAAATAGCCAGAGGGAGTTTGATGTATGGAGCAGGGAACCCAAAACCGATACTCTGTGACAACCTGGAGGGATGGAGTGGGGAGGGAGGGGTCACATGTATGCCTATGGCCAATTCATGTCGTATAATTTTTGATACCCTCCTTCTCCCAAGGGTT
Source organism: Raphicerus campestris (assembly GCA_006410735.1). NCBI lineage: Eukaryota > Metazoa > Chordata > Mammalia > Artiodactyla > Bovidae > Raphicerus > Raphicerus campestris. The sequence goes on from SJYW01050197.1 coordinate 6,135, forward strand.
TTAGTACCATTCCTGAGATAGTGTACCTTGAATTAGTGCTACTTAATTACTTTATTAATTAAGGAGCAGACTCCTCTGAAAGGGAAATTTTTCATCTACCCTAATCCCTGTTTTTGCTACCTTTCATATTCTTTATATTTATGGGTTCTAAGTAACAGCAAAACAAGAAAGCAAACAAAAAAAAAGCAAACCAGAAAGCTTACCTAGAGTGCCTTCATCACTGAAACAAAGTAACCACTCCATGGCTTCAGTAAGAGGTAATAGGTGAAGCACAGTGTGTGCTGACAGATATAAATGGAAATAGAAGAGCTAAAGCAGGATTGAGAGGGTTGACCAAGAGCCCCTCCCCCAACAGTTTAATCCCTTCTAATCACTAGTCCCATGACCTTGGTCAGATCATTTAAACTCTTCCTCATTTAAACTCTGACATCCTCATCAATAATATGGGAGCAATAATAATGCACCTATTTCTTTGAATATAGGTTTAAATTGGAGTCACATGCATAAAGTGGTTGGCTCACAGTACACCTGAACTCAAGTGTAATTTTCTAATGGTACTATTCAGTCTCACCTAGGGTGCCATGCCATGTCTCCAATCCATGCATTTAAACTCTAGTTTAAAAATAAGCAATGACCGCACAATAATTGTGAAGACAAAGGCACAAAATTCAAGTTAATATTATTTCATCATGTGACCCAATTCCATCATGTGCTTCCTCCATCTGTGTGATCACTTGGAGTTTATATTTGCATTTAAAATTTAAAACAGCAGAACAGAGAGGTGTAATATTTTTGTTTATACTATGAGATTTATTTTTAGCTTTTACTAACAGGGTAACGTATACCCAATTTAATTTTTTAAGGTGTTATATCCTGCCTGTCATTTCCTATCATTATTTGTTTTGTTTCATATTTGTCACTAAAAATAAGTTTGACATTTTGTGGTGAAGGGGGTACTAAGTGATTTGTTTCAAGTGTTGGATATGCTCAGTTCATCATTCTTAGTAATTTCTAAAGTGCTTTTATAACACTGTTATGACTCACTATACCCATAGTAGTTTCTGGTTCCCTTTGAATCTTGACTCTATCACGTCAAGAGTGTCTCTAAGTAAGTGGTTTTCTCCTTCCAGTCATGGTTTCATCACTTGGAAAACAGGGGTAGGAACAGCCATGTCACGAAATTGCCTTCAGGATTGAGTGGAATAATATAGCATAGTGGCTTCCCAAAGTAGGTGCCACTTCCAAGTATGTCTCTTTTCCTTTCCATGTGTATGAGAATAGACACAGACGTATAGAACAGACTTTGAAGGCAGTAGGGGAAGGAGGGGGTGGGACAATGAGAGAGTAGCTCTGAAATCTATACCTACCATATGCAAAATAGATAGCTAATGGGAAGATGCTGCCTTGCACAATGAGCTCCACCTGGTACTCTTGACACCCTAGAGGAATGGGACGGGGTATGGGGTTGGGGAGAGGTTCAGTAGGGAGGGGACATATGTGTTCTTATGGCTGATTCACATTGTATGGCAGAAGCTAACATATTTTAAAGCAATCATCCTCCAATTAAAAATAAACTTAAAAAAAAGAATAGATTACACTGACTGATCTCTAAAACCCCTCCTAGCTAGTACTGCCTATGATCCTATGATCATAATATGCATACATTCAGGCCTGCATATCATGTCCTGAGTAGCCACTTTCTCCACATGGGAAAATCCTCAGTCCTGAAGGTTCAGATGTATTCAGCAGGCCCCTCATTCATGTTCCATTGCCACAGGAACAATATCCTATATATATCCAAGGTTAGAGACCATAACTGCTCAACTAAAGATGCTGCTGGTGTCTATTAATCACATGGCACACGTTTTCAAAGCATTGTCAGGAGTATTGGCGGGGAGGCGCGTTGGGAGGGAGCGGGTCTGCATGAAACATGGCAGCTGTTACATTGTTGAGTTGTTGTTGCTGTTGTTCAGCCGCTCAGTGGTGTCCAGCTCTTTGCAGCTCCATGGACTGCAGCACACCAGGCTTCCCTGTCCTTTACCATCTCCCAGAGCTTGTTCAAACTCATGTCCGTTGAGTCAGTGATGCCATCCAACCATCTCATCCTCTGTCATCCCCTTCTCCTCCCGCCTTCAATCTTTCCCAGCATCAGGGTCTTTTCTAATGAGTCAGTTCTTCACATCAGGTGGCCAACGTATTGGAGCTTCAGCTTCAGCATCACTCCTTCCAATGAAGATTCAGGACTGATTTCCTTTAGGATTGACTGGTTTGATCTCCTTGCTGTCCAAGAGACTCTCAAGAGTCTTCAACACCGCAGTTCAAAAGCATCAATTCTTTGGTGCTTGGCCTTCTTTATAGCCCCACTCTCACATCCATACATGGCTACTGGAAAAATCATTGCTTTGACTAGACGGACCTTTGTTGGCAAAGTAATGAGTCAAGTTGATAATTCTATATTCCCTACTTTTCATTTCAGGTTCTCTATTTTCAAAGCCACCAGGGCCCCCACACTGTGTCAGATCTTCCTTGCTAGCCCTTAAATTTAGGGAGCTTTGTCTTTCAAAATTAGAGCAAAAATAAAATTGTTTTAATGCATTTATTTGCCTTTTAAACTGTGAAATTTCCATTTATTTCCTTTGAGTTTGTGATGAAAGATCATTGTTCTTTTTCCCAACTCTGAGATGACTGTGGTTCCATGAAAGGAAGGACAAATATATTTATTTTAATTAGCATTTGAATTATAACTTCTGCACCATTACTTCCATATTAGTGATAAAATGCTGCTACTGACATTTCATTTAATCTTCATATACAATACACTGCTATTAAGATGCTGGTATTAGTCCCATTATATATGAGGCCCAGAGCCTCTGGGGCTGAAGCAATGGGACCACATAACACAGGCTCTTGGGTCTGTGCTCAGTTTCCAATAATCCTTAGTTCTTCTCTCCAATGACTTAATCTGTGGGTCAGACACCCCCATGGGGCTGTCAGCAAAGTGAGAATATAATCAGTATCCTCTTCTCCTTTATTTCTCCAGAGTTAGCACAGATAGAAACTTCTGAAAAATTATCAGCCAAAGAATGGAAGAAAGGTCCACTTTTAACAAGAAGTTTTAAAAATCATATTTCTTTTGATCTGTACATCCGTTCTTCCTTCAGTACTACCATATAATCCCATTGATACGGATGAAGAAGTAGAAGTGAAGGGAGGAACGAAATTACTTCCAAATCCCACAGCTAGTAGGAGGAAAGGAAAGGACTTGAACCCAGGTCTTCTGGAGCTCATTTCTGGGCTCTTTTCAATCCATATTGAACTCCTGGAGCATAGTCTTACCTTTGAGATCATCAAGTAGCCTGGCTACACTGCAGGCAAAAGACCAGAAATTCCCCCTTACATAGGTGAGGAGACACAAGGGTCCTGAGAATGATGAGAGAGCTGCAGGGTCCCAGGAAAGGGACAAGGAGGCCTCAGACAGAGAGCTTGGGCTTAGCAACCAAAGGTCAACAGTCAGGACGATGGACTCTACAGCAATGTTGAATCATATGCTTCAAAGAATAAGACTAAACAATTTCCACCTTCATAGCCATCATTCCAGAGCCAATGTCAGACCAACCACTAAACCACAGGGTCCAGCGAGGGGTCCTCTCATGACCATATGAAATCTCATAGCCATCTTTTACCCTGAGGAGGGCAGAGGGAGTTCTGGAAGAGCTGAAACTGAGCTAACTTTCACCACTGAATTCCTCTTGTCCACTCCTCACTGTAAAGAAGGGTGAGGTTCATGAGCAAAATCAGAGTCACTGTAAGAAATAAAGAAGCTGTGTTTTATCACAGTTGAGTCTTGGTGCACACTTAGCATGACATTTCCTAAAGCTTATTGAGAATTTGTTAATCTCTGCAAACAGAGAGGCCAAAAAGAGAGCATAATGTCTACAGAAGAAGTGCAGGTTTGTCTATGACAAATCATTGTGTTTTCATTCAAAGAATATTTTTAACTGCTTACTGTAAGTTAGGCCTTGGAAATAGTGAACAAAACAGAAAATGTAGTGAACTCACTATACAAAGTGAAGCTGAGGAGTTTATTAGCTGGCCCAGGGTCAAATAATTAATAAACTGTAGAGCCAGTATCTAAACTTAGGTATGTCTGATTCCAAAGCCCCCTCTCTTTCTACTCATCCTACTAGTTGATTATGAACTGGAAAAATGCAGAACTTTATGCCTGTAGCTCTTTTCTTATAAATAAACAACAGAAATTTAGATCCAAGAATCATGGTCCTGGCAGATTCATTGTCTAGTTCACATGTGGCCATCCTCTTATTGTGTCCTTATGTAGTAAAAGGGGCAAGGATCTCTGGGTTTCTGGGATCTGTTTTTTCCCTTCTTATTCTTATTGAGATACAGGTGATTTAAAACATTCTGTTAGTAAAGCAGTGATTCAGCCATATATATACACATATGCTTTTTCAGATTCTTTTACATTACAGATTATTATAAGATATTTAGTATAGTTCCCTGTGCTATACAGTAGATCCATGTTGTTGATTTAATTTATATATATTTATATATATGTTTATATGTTATATATATATAACATAATATAATGGTACCACATAACACAGGTCTGTGCTCAGTTTCCAACAATCCTTAGTTCTTCTCTCCAATGACTTAGTCTGTGGGTCAGACACCCCCATGGGGCTGTCAGCAAAGTGAGAATATAATCAGTATCCTCTTCTCCTTCATTTCTTCAGAGTTAGCACAGATAGAAACTTCTGAAAAATTATCAGCCAAAGAATGGAAGAAAGGTCTGCTTTTAACAAGAAATTTTACAAATCATATTTCTTTTGTTTATATATGTTATAAATATAAAACATATGTAAACATATAAATAAATAAATATATGCATATATATATGCATATATATATATATATATATAT
>SJYW01050198.1:0-15165 GCA_006410735.1 Raphicerus campestris
CATTGGAAAAGATACTGATGCTGGGAAAGACTGAAGGCCAGAGGAGAAGGGGACAACAGAGGATGAGATGGTTGGATGGTATCACCAATTCAGTGAACGTGAATTTGAGTAAGCTCTGGGAGTTGGTGATGGACAGGGAAGCCTGGCTTGCTGTAGTTCATGGGATCACAAAGAGTCGGACACAACTGAGTGGCTGAACTGAACCAGTATTACTATTTATTATTTGTTTATTATTGGCTGTGTCAGGGCTCAGTTGTGGCACACAGGCTCCACTCCAGAGCACTCAGGCCCAGTAGTTGTGGTGCATAGGCTTAGTTGTTTCAACAGCATGTGGGATCTTAGTTCCCAGACCATGGATTGAACTCTCATCCCCTGCATTGGAAGGCAGATTCTTTTTTTTTTTTTTTTGGTCATGCTGGGTCTTCATTGCTGCATGTGGGCTTTATCTAGTTGTATAAGCGGGGGCTTCTTTTCATTGCCATGAGCAGGCTTCTCATTTTGGTGACTTCTCTTGTTGTGGAGCATGGGCTCTAGAGTGCATGGGCTTCAGTAGTTGTGGTGTGAATGCTCAGTAATTGCTGCTCTCAGGCTTAGTTGCCCCTTGGCATGTGGGATCTTCCCAGAGCAAGAATAAAACCCATGTGCCCTACATTGCAGATGGATTCTCAGTCACTGGACCACCAGGGAAGTCCCTACCCTTAATATTATTAAATGTAGCTTTATCTGATCTTTGTCTCAAATGGAGACATTGATTTTGCAATTCCCTTTGGAATTCACCTTGAATCTTATTTTGAAGCCTGGGACTAGGACTTCCACTTACCTACCAGACTCACTTTTCCTGTCTGTTTTCAGTAGGATTTCTTCTTCTTCTTCTTTTTACAATATTATGAAAAGTATTTTGTTTATGCCTGCAGTCATCCTCTTGACATGGCTATTAGCTAAGTAGGCACTCTCCCCTCCAATAAAGACAAACAAAAAACAAACCATGTGAGCATGGTTTATCCTGGGCTTGTAGTGAGATATTTTAAAATATATTTCAAGCTCCCAGTAAGTTACTGATCTTTGAAATTCTACCTGTCTTTCTAAAGAAGACATGTAGATCTGTAGTAGAAGCACTAACTCTCTAACTTATCAATGGACAAATAATATAAATAAATGATTTTTAGAAAAAAGAAATGTTCAGCCTTACTAATAATCAAGTAAAAGTAGATTTGGGAAACCAGATTTAAATTTCATTACTAGAAAATTAGCAAAAAACAGAACTTGTAAATCTCCAATTCTATCAAGGATGCAGGAAAGATGTAAGTTATCCAGTCTTTTTGGAAAGCATTTTGACAATATGTATAAAGACTGTTTATAATGTTAATAGTATTTCCACAATTGGGCATTTCCATGTGCTAAACCCTTTTCCGGGCTTCCCAGTGGTAAAGAACACCTGCTAAAGCTTAAGTTTGATCCCTGGGTCAGGAAGATCCCCTGGAGAAGGAAATGACAGCTCACTGCAGTACTCTTGCTTGGAGAATCCCATGGACAGAGGAGCGTTGTGGGCTATAGTCCATGGGGTTGCAAGGAGTCAGACACGAATTAGCAAGTGAGCACACAAGCCCTCTTACTGCAGTTTTTGGCCAGAATTTCATTTAACAAGATACACGACAGTTCTTCTCTTTCTGGTGTGTGAAAGAGGGTGACAATGGATAATTAACAGGTAAATAAATCAACAGGATAATTTCAGGTATTCTGAGCTTCAGAAGTAGAATAGTTGTGTTAGTGGTGGATGGGGGTGGGGAGAGGGAAGGCAATGCAGAGAGAGGCTTGCCAGGGAAGGCCTTTTAAAAGGAATAAATGCTGAGTTGAAACTTGCATGAGTCTTAAGAACATCTGGGAGAAGAGAGCCAGATTTGAGCGCAAGTGGCATGGTCCTAGGTGGGGACCTGCCTAGTGAGTCTAGGAAGTAGCTGAAGCCTCGTGCAGTGTCAGGAGGTCAGAGGGGAGACCAAAGGTGGTCAGGGACACAGCAGGAGGATGTCCATGCCATGGTAAGGGTTTGGGTTTTATTTTGGATGTGAAGGAAGTATTAGATAAGTCTAAACAGGGGAGTGATGGGAATTAAGATTATTCTGTAACTCTGTATCTACTAAAAGTGTATCCATGGTACAGTGTTATAGGCCTTCTAACCCTGCACTGAAGCTTATAGCATCTTGATGGAAAAGAGGCTTGAGATAAAAATGAGGTGGCATTATTGAAAAAGTTAATACCTGCTGCTTCCCTAAGCTGCTGTGGGCTGCAACTTTTGGGTTTGTATAAAGAGACAGTGTTGTTATACATTTGGTGACTTGTCAACACCTGCAGTGAGACTGTCTAGGTTTGAGCCCTAGAAAAATCCCAGCAGCCCTGCTTATTGTGACATGTCCTTAGGTGAGTTTATCTGTTGGGATAGGCTAAATGATGCTGTGGGAACAAATGATCCCCAAATCTCTCTTTACAGCAGCTAAGGTTTGTTTTTATTTTTCTCCCTTGGGCTACATATTTACTGAGGAGTATGCTGTGTCTCTATTCCATGTTGTTTTCACTTCAGGACCCATGGTGATGGAGCAGCATCTGTGTGAAATATTGTCAGTCACTGTGGCTGAGAGGGAGGAAATGTGGAGAAGCATGGTCTACTTCTATTTGTTTATTTTTGGCTGCACTGGGTCGTCATTGCTATGAGGGATTTCTCTAGTTACGGTGAGTCGGGGCTACTCTTCATTGTGAAGCCCGGGCTCTAGAGCATGGGCTCAGTAGTTGTGGCACACGTGCTTAGTTGCTCCGAGACTTGTGGGATCTTTCTGGACCAGTGATTGGACCCATGTCTCATGCCTTAGCAGATGGATTCTTGACCATTAAACCACCAGGGAAGTATGTGGCCTAGTTCTTAAAGCTTCAACTTCAAAGTGATCCACTTCACGTTTGCCAGCAAATATCACTCCTGAGTTCAATAGGGTGGGAGTGAGAGCTTTTGAAGAGGAAAAAGAAAAGGGGTACATTCAGGGAGAATCAAAGAATTAAGTATGTCCAAACATGCAGCACATAAGAACAGAAAGCGCATGCTTCTTGAGGACCATGCTCAGAGGATACAGGACATGGATCAGTCATTGTGTGGTGAGGATAAAGACACCACCACTGACACCGTCAAGCTCAGATTTTCATGGAAATAGACTTTGTGGTGAACCACAGGAGTCAGCACAGTCACTGAGGGAATGCCACTCAGGAAGTGTAAATGTGAGCAAGGCCACTGTGTGAACACGGAACGAGATCCTGACTCTTCCTTTCTCTCACCCCTCGCATTCAATCAGTCAGCAGAGCCTTCAGAATACACCTATCATCTGACTGCCTCTTGCCACCTCCACTGCTAGCCCATCTCCCACCTGGACCACAGCAGCAGCCTCATACCCAGACCCCTAACGTCCATTCTCGATCCAAGGAACATCCTGGGCAAACATACATTAAGTCATTTCTCTCTTTGAAAACCTTCTAGTGGCTTCCCATTTCATTAAGATGGAAATCCATGGTGCTTACAGTAATTGTCAGTTGGTTTTTTTTTTTTTTAATATTTGCTTATTTGACCATGCAGGTCTTAGTTGCAGCATGCAGGATCTTTAGTTGAGGCATTTGAGATCTTTTAATTGAGGCATGTAAACCCTTAGTTGCAGCAAGTGGGATTCAGTTCCCTAACTAGGTATGGAACCTGGGCCTCCTGCATTGGGATTGTGGAGTCTTAGCCAGTGGACCACCAGGGAAGTCCCAGAATATCCTCAATTTTGATATTTATTTTAAATGGCAATGTGATCAAAATATTTTGAAAATGCAGCTCATGACTTGCTCCTCTACATCCTCAGGTCTCTGCCGCAAGGTCTCACTTAGGACCCTATCGTACTTTTTTTTTTTTTCTTCATAGAACTTATTGTCTTCTCTTATTCTGTACAGTAAACTAATTTTCCTTCCATCTCCCCATTAGCACAAAAGCCCCAGAGAGGCAAGAATTTTTTTTCTGCTTTATTACTCTATCCTCAATGCCTAGAACATAGTCTGCGACATAGTAGATGTTCAGTAAATTTTTGTTAAATTTTGAATTACTCCACTGCAGCTTATACCTAAAATATTAAGTGGAATATATATATATATACACACACACACACACACACACACACACACACACACACANAGGATTTCTTCTTCTTCTTCTTTTTACAATATTATGAAAAGTATTTTGTTTATGCCTGCAGTCATCCTCTTGACATGGCTATTAGCTAAGTAGGCACTCTCCCCTCCAATAAAGACAAACAAAACAAAACAAACCATGTGAGCATGGTTTATCCTGGGCTTGTAGTGAGATATTTTAAAATATATTTCAAGCTCCCAGTAAGTTACTGATCTTTGAAATTCTACCTGTCTTTCTAAAGAAGACATGTAGATCTGTAGTAGAAGCACTAACTCTCTAACTTATCAATGGACAAATAATATAAATAAATGATTTTTAGAAAAAAGAAATGTTCAGCCTTACTAATAATCAAGTAAAAGTAGATTTGGGAAACCAGATTTAAATTTCATTACTAGAAAATTAGCAAAAAACAGAACTTGTAAATCTCCAATTCTATCAAGGATGCAGGAAAGATGTAAGTTATCCAGTCTTTTTGGAAAGCATTTTGACAATATGTATAAAGACTGTTTATAATGTTAATAGTATTTCCACAATTGGGCATTTCCATGTGCTAAACCCTTTTCCGGGCTTCCCAGTGGTAAAGAACACCTGCTAAAGCTTAAGTTTGATCCCTGGGTCAGGAAGATCCCCTGGAGAAGGAAATGACAGCTCACTGCAGTACTCTTGCTTGGAGAATCCCATGGACAGAGGAGCGTTGTGGGCTATAGTCCATGGGGTTGCAAGGAGTCAGACACGAATTAGCAAGTGAGCACACAAGCCCTCTTACTGCAGTTTTTGGCCAGAATTTCATTTAACAAGATACACGACAGTTCTTCTCTTTCTGGTGTGTGAAAGAGGGTGACAATGGATAATTAACAGGTAAATAAATCAACAGGATAATTTCAGGTATTCTGAGCTTCAGAAGTAGAATAGTTGTGTTAGTGGTGGATGGGGGTGGGGAGAGGGAAGGCAATGCAGAGAGAGGCTTGCCAGGGAAGGCCTTTTAAAAGGAATAAATGCTGAGTTGAAACTTGCATGAGTCTTAAGAACATCTGGGAGAAGAGAGCCAGATTTGAGCGCAAGTGGCATGGTCCTAGGTGGGGACCTGCCTAGTGAGTCTAGGAAGTAGCTGAAGCCTCGTGCAGTGTCAGGAGGTCAGAGGGGAGACCAAAGGTGGTCAGGGACACAGCAGGAGGATGTCCATGCCATGGTAAGGGTTTGGGTTTTATTTTGGATGTGAAGGAAGTATTAGATAAGTCTAAACAGGGGAGTGATGGGAATTAAGATTATTCTGTAACTCTGTATCTACTAAAAGTGTATCCATGGTACAGTGTTATAGGCCTTCTAACCCTGCACTGAAGCTTATAGCATCTTGATGGAAAAGAGGCTTGAGATAAAAATGAGGTGGCATTATTGAAAAAGTTAATACCTGCTGCTTCCCTAAGCTGCTGTGGGCTGCAACTTTTGGGTTTGTATAAAGAGACAGTGTTGTTATACATTTGGTGACTTGTCAACACCTGCAGTGAGACTGTCTAGGTTTGAGCCCTAGAAAAATCCCAGCAGCCCTGCTTATTGTGACATGTCCTTAGGTGAGTTTATCTGTTGGGATAGGCTAAATGATGCTGTGGGAACAAATGATCCCCAAATCTCTCTTTACAGCAGCTAAGGTTTGTTTTTATTTTTCTCCCTTGGGCTACATATTTACTGAGGAGTATGCTGTGTCTCTATTCCATGTTGTTTTCACTTCAGGACCCATGGTGATGGAGCAGCATCTGTGTGAAATATTGTCAGTCACTGTGGCTGAGAGGGAGGAAATGTGGAGAAGCATGGTCTACTTCTATTTGTTTATTTTTGGCTGCACTGGGTCGTCATTGCTATGAGGGATTTCTCTAGTTACGGTGAGTCGGGGCTACTCTTCATTGTGAAGCCCGGGCTCTAGAGCATGGGCTCAGTAGTTGTGGCACACGTGCTTAGTTGCTCCGAGACTTGTGGGATCTTTCTGGACCAGTGATTGGACCCATGTCTCATGCCTTAGCAGATGGATTCTTGACCATTAAACCACCAGGGAAGTATGTGGCCTAGTTCTTAAAGCTTCAACTTCAAAGTGATCCACTTCACGTTTGCCAGCAAATATCACNAGGCTCCAGAGCATGGGCTCAGTAGTTGTGGCACACGTGCTTAGTTGCTCCGAGACTTGTGGGATCTTTCTGGACCGGTGATCAGACCCATGTCTCATGCCTTAGCAGATGGATTCTTGACCATTGAACCACCAGGGAAGTATGTGGCCTAGTTCTTAAAGCTTCAACTTCAAAGTGATCCACTTCACGTTTGCCAGCAAATATCACTCCTGAGTTCAATAGGGTGGGAGTGAGAGCTGTTGAAGAGGAAAAAGAAAAGGGGTACATTCAGGGAGAATCAAAGAATTAAGTATGTCCAAACATGCAGCACATAAGAACAGAAAGCGCATGCTTCTTGAGGACCATGCTCAGAGGATACAGGACATGGATCAGTCATTGTGTGGTGAGGATAAAGACACCACCACTGACACCGTCAAGCTCAGATTTTCATGGAAATAGACTTTGTGGTGAACCACAGGAGTCAGCACAGTCACTGAGGGAATGCCACTCAGGAAGTGTAAATGTGAGCAAGGCCACTGTGTGAACACGGAACGAGATCCTGACTCTTCCTTTCTCTCACCCCTCGCATTCAATCAGTCAGCAGAGCCTTCAGAATACACCTATCATCTGACTGCCTCTTGCCACCTCCACTGCTAGCCCATCTCCCACCTGGACCACAGCAGCAGCCTCATACCCAGACCCCTAACGTCCATTCTCGATCCAAGGAACATCCTGGGCAAACATACATTAAGTCATTTCTCTCTTTGAAAACCTTCTAGTGGCTNGCCTCACATTCAATCAGTCAGCAGAGCCTTCAGAATACACCTATCATCTGACTGCCTCTTGCTACCTCCACTGCTAGCCCATCTCCCACCTGGACCACAGCAGCAGCCTCATACCCAGACCCCTAACGTCCATTCTTGATCCAAGGAACATCCTGGGCAAACGTACATTAAGTCATTTCTCTCTTTGAAAACCTTCTAGTGGCTTCCCATTTCATTAAGATGGAAATCCATGGTGCTTACAGTAATTGTCAGTTGGTTGTTTTTTTTTTAATATTTGCTTATTTGACCATGCAGGTCTTAGTTGCAGCATGCAGGATCTTTAGTTGAGGAATTTGAGATCTTTTAATTGAGGCATGTAAACCCTTAGTTGCAGCAAGTGGGATTCAGTTCCCTAACTAGGTATGGAACCTGGGCCTCCTGCATTGGGATTGTGGAGTCTTAGCCAGTGGACCACCAGGGAAGTCCCAGAATATCCTCAATTTTGATATTTATTTTAAATGGCAATGTGATCAAAATATTTTGAAAATGCAGCTCATGACTTGCTCCTCTACATCCTCAGGTCTCTGCCCCAAGATCTCACTTAGGACCCTATCGTACTTTTTTTTTTTTTCTTCATAGAACTTATTGTCTTCTCTTATTCTGTACAGTAAACTAATTTTCCTTCCATCTCCCCATTAGCACAAAAGCCCCAGAGAGGCAAGAATTTTTTTTCTGCTTTATTACTCTATCCTCAATGCCTAGAACATAGTCTGCGACATAGTAGATGTTCAGTAAATTTTTGTTAAATTTTGAATTACTCCACTGCAGCTTATACCTAAAATATTAAGTGGAATATATATATATATACACACACACACACACACACACACACACACACACACACAGTGGAATATTAATCAGCCATTAAAAAGAATGAAAATGCTATTTTCAGCAATAGGAATGGACCTAGAGATTGTTACAAGTCACACAGAGAAAGATATTCAATATAATATGATATAATTTACATGTGGAATCTAAAACACAATGGTACAAATCAACCTATTTACAAAACAGAAATAGACTCACAGACCTGGAAATCAAACTTTTGGTTTGATTGGGGAGTGATGAATTAAGAGATTAGGATTAACATATGACAAGGGAAAGTGAAAGAGTTAGTCACTGAGTTGTGTCCAACTCTCTGCGACCTCATGGACTGTAGTCCGGCAGGCTCCTCTGTCCATGGAATTCTCCAGGCAAGAGTAGTGGAGTGGATATTTCCCTCTCCAGAGGATCTTCCTGATCTAGAGATCAAACCTGGGTCTCCTGAATTGCAGGCAGACCTGCATTTTTTTTTTTTTTTTTTTTTTTTTTTTTTTATGNAATTCTCCAGGCAAGAGTAGTGGAGTGGATATTTCCCTCTCCAGAGGATCTTCCTGATCTAGAGATCAAACCTGGGTCTCCTGAATTGCAGGCAGACCTGCATTTTTTTTTTTTTTTTTTTACTCTCTGAGCCAACAGGAAAGCTCACTAACACATAAACACTACGATATATAAAATAAATAATGAATAAAGACATATTATATAGTACAGAAAACTCTACTCAATACTCTGTAATGACTTATACGGGAATAGAATCTTAAAAAGAGTGGATATAAAAAAAAAAGAGTGGATATATGTATATACGTAACTGATTCACTCTGCTATACAGTAGAAGCTAATACAACATTGTAAATCAGCTATGCCTGCTATGTTCAACTCTTTGCGACCCTATGGACTGTAGCCTGCCAGGCTTCTCTGTCCATGGAATTTTCCAGGAAGTAATACTGGAATGGGTTTCCATTTCCTTCTCCAGGGGATCTTCCTGACCCAGGGGTTAAACCTGTGTCTCTTGCGTCTCCTGCATTGGCAAGTGAATTCTTTGTCACTAGTGCTACCTGGGGAGCCCTAAATGGGACTCAGTAGTCACGGCACATGGGCTTAGTTGCCCCACTGCATGTTGGATCCTAGTTCCCAGACCAGGGACTGAACCCGTGTCTCCTGCATTGGTAGGCAGATTGCTAACCACTGGACCACCAGGTAAGGTCCCCTCCAAGTCTTTTCATGGCTTGATGGCTATAAAACACTGAATATCATTCCACTGTCTGGATAGAGCCATTTATCCGTTCACCTGCTGAAAGATATCTTAGTTGCTGTCAGGTTTTGGCAATTACGAATAAATTTTGTGCAAACATTTATTTGCAGGTTGTTATGTAGACATAGTTTTCAACTCCTTTGGGAAATACCAAGGAGCATAACTGCTAGATTCCATGGCAAGAGTGTGTTCTGTTTTGTAAGAAATTGCCAAACCATCTTCCAAAGTAACTGTATCATTTTGTATCCCCATTGACAATGGTTCTGCATCTTTGTATCAGCATTTTGTGGTGTTGCTGATTTTGGTTTTGGTCATTCTGATAGTTGTTCAGAGAATGAAACATGATTTCAAGGATGCCACATGGCAAGTAAGTGGGCCAGAGGGGATTTCAATTTTCTAGAGCCAGATCATGGCAGCAATATCCTCAAACCAGCCTTATTATTGGTTCTACCAAACAAGGTCAATGTTGAGTCAAATAATCAAGCCGACAATATGCTTGTGTTTTGGAGGCAATATGTTCATAATAATTTCTCCATTGGAAAATAGAGTTAAGGTCTATTTTGAAATGAAGGAATGGACCTAAAAATGAGTGGGTTTATTCATTTTTCATGATACATTTTCAAACTTCCAAGGTTAGGTATTGGATTGGTGTGAAAGTAACTGCTGTTTTTGCGTATTTGAAATTTCCTGTTTGATATGAGAATACATTTTTAAACAAATCTGGTTACATTATATATCATCTTAATGAACCTTTCTGGCTTTATGTTTTTCTGCTAATGACATTACTTGCTGTTTATTTTATATTTATTTTAGACTAAGGAAATGATGTTAGACAAAAATCAAATTCAAGCAATTTTTAAATTTGAATTCAAAATGAGTCATAAAGCAGTGAAGATAACTTGAAACATCAACAACACATTTGGCCCAGCAGCTGCCAATGAACATAGAGTGCAGTGGTGGTTCAAGGAGTTTTGCAAAGGAGACAAGAGCCTTGAAGATGAGGAGCATAGTAATCAGTCATTGGAAGGTGACAACAACCAGTTGAGAGCCATCATTGAAGCAGATCCTCTTACAACTACACGAGAAGTTGCTGAAGAACTCACCATCAACCATTCTGTGATCATTCAGCATCTGAAGCAAATTGGAAAGGTGAAAAATTTCATTAAGTAGGTGTCTCATGAGCTGACTGAAAATTTAAAAAAAAATCATTGTTTTGAAGTGTTGTCTTCTCTTATTCTGTGCAAAAACAATGAACCATTTCTTGATCAGACTGTGACATACAATGAAAAGTGGACTCTACAGGACAACTGGCGATGACCAGGTCAGTGGTTCGGCCAAGTAGAAGCTAGGAAGAAGAAAAANAATTTCATTAAGTAGGTGTCTCATGAGCTGACTGAAAATTTTAAAAAAAATCATTGTTTTGAAGTGTTGTCTTCTCTTATTCTGTGCAAAAACAATGAACCATTTCTTGATCAGATTGTGACATACAATGAAAAGTGGACTCTACAGGACAACTGGCGATGACCAGGTCAGTGGTTCGGCCAAGTAGAAGCTCCAAAGCACTTCCCATAGCCAGACTTACGCCAAAAGTGGTCATGGTCATTGTTTGGTGATCTGCTGCTGGTCAGATCCATTACAGCTTTCTGAATCCCAGAGAAAGCATTACATCTGAGAAGTATGCTCAGCAAATCGATGAGATGCACCAAAATTTGCAATGACTGCAGCCAGCATTGTTCAACAGAAAGGGCCCAATTCTTCTCCACAACAACATCTGACTGCTTGTCACAAAACCAAGGCTTCAAAAGTTGAACAAATTGAGCTACGAAGTTTTGCCTCATTCGCCATGTTCTCAATAATTTTTTGCACACAAAACACTTCCACAGCCAGCAGTCAAATCCAAAGCATAGACTTTTATGCTATGGGAATAAACAAACTTATTTCTTGTTGGTGAAAATGTGTTGATTGTAATGGTTCCTATTGTAATTAATAAAGATATGCTTAAGCCTAGTTATAATGATTTAAAATTCAGATCGAAATCACAGTTACTTTTGTACCAACCTAATATTACTTCCCTGCAGCTCTTGTTAAACCAGGAACTTCAAGGATGAAACTCATGTTTCTCCAAATATAGAATGGGTAAAGCCAGTTTTAATTTAGCAGAGCCTTGTAATAAGAAATGAAGGGGATACTTCTCTATTTGTAGGCAAAGGAGATGGAATTCTGAAAGACTATCAGAGTCTAAAATTAGTGAAATTTTGTGAAAATTAGTGAAACAGTAAAAACCTCTCACTTCATCTCAATTTTTTTTAAACCCCTGATCTTACCAGCTCAACCATGAGCCCCTGGATCATTAAAAATATATGACTTATATATGTTTCATAGTCCATAATGCAAACAATGTCTTCTTTGATATATTAGGAGGAAATTTTTCTTTGTTCTTCAAAGGACAGTGCTATTTTAAAATTGATTTTATATTGTAGTTGAATATGTATGCATTAAAGTATGCATAACTAGAAACTTTCCTGGTGGTCCAGTGGCTAAGACTCCATGACCTAAATGCAGAGTGCCCAGGTTTGATCCTTGGTCAGGGAACTAGATCCCACATACTGCAACTAAGACCAGCAAACCAAATAAATAAATAAATATTTTAAAAATATGCATAACTAATCATCTCATCTTTCATAAAGATAAGATTGCATATATGTTATTTTTATCTTGTCCTCATGAATAACCCAGTGTGGTAGGTATTACTGGGGCATTTTTATCTGTGAGGACACTGAGCTCCATAGAGATTAGATATCATGCTCAATCATCCAGTAAGTGATGGAGTCAGGGCACAAACCCAGGCTCGTGAGTCAAAGCCCTTGCTCTTGCCACTGTGCCAGTGCCTCTACTGTGTCTGTTTTTCTATAGTGCAATTAAGAACCTCCAGCAACACTGTTAATAACATCTCAAGAAATGGCCCTCACCTCCAGATCTTTTTTTTTTTTTGGCTGCCTTGCAGAATCATAGTTCCCTAACCAAGGATTGAACCTGGGACCTTTGGCAGTAAAAATGCAGAATCTTAAAGCTAAAGGAACTCTGTTGGATATGTACTTGATGACAAAAATAGAGAGTCTAGAGGGTGAGACTCAGAAGCACAGTTGATTGGTGGTAGATATTTTGTCAAGAAAACAGTGTAGACTCTGAAACACCCACCCAGACCCTACTAGTACAGCCTATGCCTAAGGCAGAGCCACTGAGCTGGACTTCTGTTTATTTCACTGGTCACCAGCATTTCACTGGTCCGTTTTAGTGTCTCTGGTTTTTTTGCTCTTTTAATTGAAGTATAGTTGATTTACAATGTCTTAATTACACTGTAATTACAGCAGTGATTCAGTTATACATATATATATAATTATTTTTAAAAATATTATTTCCATTATGGTTTATCATAAGACATTAAATATATTTCACTGTGTTATACAGTAGGACACTGTTTTTTATTCAGTCTATATGTAAAAACTTACATCTGCTAACCCGACTCTGCCACTCCATCCTTCCCCAACCTCCTCCCCGCTTGGCAACCAGTCTGTTCTCTATGTCTGTGATTCTCCTTCTGCTTCATAGATAGGTTCATTTGGGTCATAGTTTAGATTCCACATATAAATGATATCATATGGTATTTTTCTTTTTCTTTCTAACTTACTTCTCTTAGTCTGATCATCTCTAGTTGTATTCATGGTGCTGCAAATGACATTGTTTCATTCTTTTCAAATTAAATCCATTGTCAGGAAAGAAAACTGTCAGTAGAATCAGACACAGAGCTGTCCCATATGTTGGCAAAATAAAAATTCATATTAAAATCTGTCTCTTATNATTCATGGTGCTGCAAATGACATTGTTTCATTCTTTTCAAATTAAATCCATTGTCAGGAAAGAAAACTGTCAGTAGAATCAGACACAGAGCTGTCCCATATGTTGGCAAAATAAAAATTCATATTAAAATAATCATGAGATATAAATAAAAGATTTAGTGAGAAAAGTGGACAACATTTTAACTGATGGGGACTTTTTATGGAGAGAGGAAAACTATAATAATAAAGGCCCAAGTGTAAATGCTAGGTCTAAAAAAAGTAATATAAGGAATAAAGAATTTTAAAAAGAGGAGGTTAGATACAGACATCAGTTAACTTCAAGACAAGTCATTAGAAATACCCAAACCAAAATACAAAGAAGAAAAGAGTGAAAACAAAATACCTGAGTGCATAAAACAATATTGAACCATTTAATATGTGTGTGAATGAATTCCTACAAAGGGAGAGATGAAATGAAAACATTTAAGGAGATATTGGCTAAGAATTTTACTAAAATTAAAGATATTAACATGGATCTAAAAAGCTCAGTAAATCTATAGTAGTTTAAATACAAAGAAAACCACACCTAGGCACATCAGAGTCAAAACGCTAAAAACCAAAGATAAAGAGAAAATTTTGACAGCAAAGACTAAAAGATACATTACATACAGGGGAACAATGATAAGAAAAATATTATTCCTACTTCTTATCAGGAATAATAGAGACCAAAAGATAATGTATTTGGCATCTTTAAAGTTAAAAGGGGGAAATTTTTTTGTCAATCTAGAATTCTGTATCTAGGAAAAATATCCTTTGAAAGGAAGGTAAAATTATGACCTTTTTTTTCTTTGCCACAAAGCTTTCAGGATCTTAGTTCCCTGACCAGGGACTGAACCCAGGCCCCAGCAGTGAGAATGCTGAGTCCTAACCACTGTACCACCAGGAAATTTCCTAAAATTATGGCTTTTTAAACAGACAAAAGCTGAAAGTATTTATCTCCAGCACATCTGTACACTACGCTGCTGCTAAGTTGCATCAGTTGTGTCAAGCAACCAACTCTGTGTGACCCCATAGATGGTAGCCCACTAGGCTCCCCCATCCCTGGGATTCTCCAGGCAAGAACACTGGAGTGGGTTGCCATTTCCTTCTCCAGTGCATGAAAGTGAAAAGTGAAAGTGAAGTCGCTCAGTCGTGTCCGACTCTTAGCGACCCCATAGACACCAGCCTACCAGGCTCCTCTGCCCATGGGATTTTCCAGGCAAGAGTACTGGAGTGGGTTGCCATTGCCTTCTTTGTACACTATAAGATCTACTAAAATTAGTTCATCAGTGTGAAAATGCTGAGCTCTACCTGNACCAGCCTACCAGGCTCCTCTGCCCATGGGATTTTCCAGGCAAGAGTACTGGAGTGGGTTGCCATTGCCTTCTTTGTACACTATAAGATCTACTAAAATTAGTTCATCAGTGTGAAAATGCTGAGCTCTACCTGAACTGCAAAAATTAATGGTTTAGGTAAATTTATAATAAATTTGTTGTTGTTCAGTGGCTAAGTCATGTCTATCTCTTTGCAACCCCATGGACTGCAGCATGCTGGGCTTCCTGTTCTTCTCCATCTCCTGGAGTTTGCTCAAACTCTTATCTACTGAGTTGGTGATGCCATACAACCACCTCATTCTCTGTCATCCTCTTGTCCTCCTGCTTTCAGTCTTTCCCAGTATCGGGGTCTTTTCCAATGAGTCAGTTTTTTGATAGATTTAATTAAACTTTTTCTTCATAGAGAAAAATTAAAATCACTCATTTGAAAACAAAGAAATCTTATCTTCCAATTATCCTTATGGATTCTTTCCAGAGTAAAATGCTAAATATCATTTTGTACTTTTCTTCTTATGTATGTGCTATGCTGTACTAACACTCCCCAAATCATTGAGCTACTCTTAAAACTAAAAAAGAAAAGCAGCTTTATATCATGTACATAATTTTTGTTATTGTTGTTCAAGTCACACACACAGAAACTTGTAATACAACTGAGTGGAATCTATAACACATTCTTCGTTTAGTATTATCAGTAGAATTATACAGTGAACAAATATCAGATAATTCCTTTTATTGGTCCTCTGGAGTGCTGCAGTCCATGAGCTGTC
>SJYW01050199.1:0-12226 GCA_006410735.1 Raphicerus campestris
AGAGGTGGATAGGTCTGAGAGAACGATCAGAAAATGCAGAGAAAGGAAATGAGTAGCAGGCTCTGTATTCTCCAAAGCTTACTTCACTTGTTCGGAGAAACACCACACCTCTGCACTGAAGCAGACAGGAAAGCAACATCGTAATAATATTCTTTTCTAAGCCTTCTTAGAAAGCACCATCTTGAAGAATTCGTGCTGAACTTATGGGGCTTTCCTGTGGAAAATGGGAGCCCAGACGAGATTTTAAGTAGGGACTAATTTAATTGGGTTCTAGAAAGATACCTGGGCAGCCACGTGGCAGCTAGATGAGAGATGGGCAAGGTCCTGGGAAGAGATAGTTAGGGATGCTGCCATGTTCAGATGGTTGATCAAGCTGTGGTCCTGCTTGGAGAAAAGAGGACAGGAGGGCCACAGGCACACTGAGAAAACAGAACCCACTGTGAGGGGCACACGACAGAGACGATAAGGATGCCCTGGGTGACTTCACTAGGACAAGGTATACAAGGAGAGGTGAGACAGGGGCATGGACTGAGCATCGCAAAGGCCATGCTGAGTGAGAGGTCCCCTTGGGACATGCAGGTACAGGTGACCGCAAACAAGAAGGTTAAGAACAGTAAGCAGAATAATGGCTCCTCAGAGATGTCCACATCCTGATCCCCAAACTCACATGGCAAAGGGCACTTAAGGATTTTGAGATGGAGAGAGTATCCTGAATTACCCAGGTGGGCCCAATCTAATTACACATACCCACATAAGCAGATAGTCTTTCCCAGGTGTAGTCAAAGGGAGACGTAACAGAGGAAGAAAGGTCAGAGAGATGCAACTTATGGGAAGGGGCCATAGGCAAGGATGTGGGGTGCCTCTAGATGATGGGAAAAGCAAGGCAATGGATTCTCCCGTGGAGCCTCCAGGCAGGAACGTCGCCCCGCTAACACCTTTACTGTAGTCCTGCGAGACCTGTGTTGGAGTTCTGACCCCCAGGTTGGTAAGACAATAAATTTGGGTTATTGAAAGCCATTAAGTTTGTGGTAATTTGTTGCAGCAACAATAAGAGACTAAGACATGGATGACAGATCCAGGTACTTAGCCTGCACGCCCACCACCCACCCCTGCCACACACACATACCCATGGACCACTGTCTGCAGCCTTACCCTGGTGATGCCCAGTGCGCCCACATTCTCGCTGTAGGAGGTGGTGCCATTCCCTGTCCCCCAGGCCCCTGCCAGCAGGCAGCCCAGGCCCTCGATGCCGATGCCTCGGTTGATGGCGTGCTTCGGAGGGGGTGGTGCCCCTACCAGGTGGGCACAGGCATAATAATCGCCTATTGACTCCACCATTGAGGAGATTACCCCTGCAATGATCCCAAAGACCCCAGCCAGGCTGACGGTGGGGAGGCCCCACTGTCCTGAAAATGCAATGCAGAGGGAATATTAACCCAGAAGACAACAGATTACTAGACCCCAAATAATTTCTTTCTGAGAGGATTCTCCAGAAGGCTTTAAACTCTGGGCAACATGTCTTCCAGCCCCACAACTGTCCTGAGACTTTGTCTTGAACCCCTGGGGGTAGGTCAGATGCCCTGGGGGTAGGTCAGATGCCCTGACCTTGAGGTCACAGTGTGCACAAAGAACCAGCAACCTGGCATTTTCCCAGGAAGGCCCTGAAGCATTCTGAAGTCAAGATACTTACTCAGGGAGGCTGTAGCTCCCTAGCCCATGAGGCCACCCCTGCCTATCACCACTGAAACGTGCTTATTCACACAACCTGAGCCAAGAACTGCAGGGAAAGGAGACCAGAAGAGGCCTAAGGGATGGCCTTGACCTCCAACCCAGAAATGTTCTCATTCAGTCCCGAGCCTCCCTTGTGTGGGACCCACCAAGTCCAGGAGGAGACCCAGATGCTGGCTAGAGGTTGGGGTTCCCCTTTGCTTTTCCCCACCACAGGCTGTTGTCAGATCCCTTGGAGAAGATTCTGCTCCCCCACCCCCTGGCTCTATTCACCACCCACTCTGGTGCCCTGAGCCCCATGGACAGACCTAGGAAGCATGTGTCCCAGGCGATAAGGGCCCCGTCTTCTCCTTACCTGGGTAAGGGAAGCGAAACCACGGAGCCTGGCTCAGGACGTTGCTCTTGGTGTCAGTGCGGGCCAGGTACCCGTAGGCTGTGGGTGCTGAAGGGAGGGCTCCGGTGATTGTGAGCACAAAGCAGAGCAGCCACGAGAGGCAGAGCCCCAGCAGCACCTGCGGAAGGGAGGCGCCCTTCACACCTGCCCACTCCCTGCCCCTGCCCACACCTCCCAGCAGGGTAGGGCAAAGGAGAGAATTCAGGAAAGCTCTCAAAATGAGGAAGTGTTGGATTAGGAACCCTTCCAGTGACAACAGAAATCTGCGTGTCAGTGGATAAGTAACGCAGTGAAGGAGCACAGACAATAAACCACAGGGAGACCTTCTGCCAGGTAGAGGCAGAAATGTCTAGGAAAGTAGACAAGGCCTGGGCCAGAAGGACTGCAAGCTGACTCCCTTTCTACTGTTTGCTGGTCACATGACTTCCTTCAAACTCCTTGAGCCTCAGTTTGCTCATCTGCACAATGGAATTTTAGCCATTGCTCTGCAGAGCCTGAAGCAGGATTTCTTAATGTGGGGTCCTCAGATGTACTGATTTATAATCTCTGGTGGTAGAACTCCAGACATCTGTACTTTTAGCAATGTTCCCAAGTGAATCTTATGCACACTGAACTTTTGAACCACTGGCCTACAGGGTTGTGAAAGGATCAATGAGATCATTATATGGAAGTATTATTTTTATAATGCAGAATGTAGTTCATAGGTGAATCAAACCTGAAAACACCTTTATGGGGTTGGCAACTGCGCCTGCTTGACAGACTGGAACAAATTCAACAGAGAAGGCTCTGAAAAAGGAGGCACCATCTGAACCATGCAGGAACCAATGAGAAAGAACCTAAGCATCTTGGCCCTTCGTTTTGCACCCATAGTGATGATCCTGGCTATCTCCCCCAGGGCCATGCTCTGAGGATGTCCCGGGAACATGAGGAAGCTGTCCCACGCTGGCGACCACGGTAGCAACCTGGGGCAAGCTCTCTGCTCCCGCAGGAGAGAAGCATTGGGGCGGGAGCTGTAGGGCATTAAGCCAATGCTCCCACCACCCATGGGCAGGGTGGGGAGGAGCAGTTAGGGGAGGCCGAGGAGGAGAGGCCACTGCAGATAGACAGCATTTAATCTGAGGCCCATCTGGGTGAGCAAGAGGCTGCCCTCACTCTCCAGGTGAGTCAGCTAAGAATGGCGGCAGGTGGGGAGTGCTTCTTACAGGGAAGACCTGAAACAGGTAGAACTTAGAGGTGTGACACTTCTTCTCTCGTCCATAAACGGGCACGGGCACTGCGATGTTTTTCAGGTACTGAGAAAACAGCACGATGAGGAAGATGGTCCTGAAACAGAAACAAACCACACCCAACCTGGCGAGCTGGGGCTCATCCAGAGCGAGGATCCAGGAAGCCGGGCCGCCGTGTGCCTCTGGGTCTGGGGAGCAGGGGCTGTGCTAGGAAGGTCCTCATCTAGGCCCTGCTCTGCATCCTGCCAGCTGGGAACAGGTGGGCAGGCCCCTTTCAGAGGCTGCCAGTGGCTGAAGAGGAAGAGTGGGCAGAGGACTACTATTCCTTGGGAACTGAGAAATCAGCATGACAGCTGCATCGATCCAGACTGGAGCCAATGAGGCCAGGGTCAAAGCCCATCTTCTCTCCCAGGAGGTCTTGCAGGCCCTTGAGGTCAGAGTGAATTAACACATCCATCTGTTGTTGCCAAATTCCTCCTGCCCTCTGTTTAAATGTTAAGGGCCTCTTCCCCACCCAACTTCTAAGCCTTCCTGACACTCTTCCCCTGTCCTCTCCATCCCCCACAAGCTGGCTGTCACTGCCCCATTCCCTGAACAAGCTTGACACTCTGGGACCCTCATCACTGTCTCCTGGTATCACAGGTACTTGGACTCAAGTCTTAACCCTCCGCTCAACTACCAAATGCATGAGAGCTGGGCTATGTCTCTGTACCTTTCCCAGGAGCTGGAGGTGTACAAATATTTGCTCAGTGAAAACCTAGGAGGCAGGGGACAAGTAGCATCAGCCATCTGTGAACCCTGCACTAAGTATGTTTAGACACTGCCTGTGATGAACTCATTGTCTGTGAGGACTAATAACAAATAAATAGTAATAATACATTCTAAATAGCCATTTCACTGCTTTTTAAGGTATTATAGTGTACAAGATCTAGAGAGCCTCTTGATGAGGGTGAAAGAGGAGAGTGAAAAAGTCAGCTTAAAACTCAATATTAAAAAAATTAAGATCATGTCATCTGGTCCCATCACTCCATGGCAAATAGAAGGGGGAAATTTGGAAGCAGTGACAGAGTTCCTCTTCTTGGGCTCTAAAATCACTTCAGATGGTGACTCTAGCCATGAAATTAGAAGACAAATGCTTCTTGGCAGGAGAGCTATGATAAAACTAGACAGTGTGTTAAAAAGCAAAGACATCATTTTGCTGACAAAGGTCTATCTAGTCAAAGCTATGGTCTTTCCAGTAGTCATGTATGGATGTGAGAGCTGGACAATAAAGAAGGCAAAGGGCTGAAGAATTGATACTTTTGAACTGTGGTGTTGGAGAAGACTCTTGAGAGTCCCTTGGAAAGCAAGATCAAACCAGTCAATCTTAAAGGAAATCAACCTTGAATACTCTTTGGAAGGACTGATGCTGAAGCTGAAGCTCCAGTACTTTGGCCACCTGATACGAACAGCTGACTCACTGGAAAAGACCCTGACACTGGGAAAGATTGAAGGCAGAAGAAGAGGGTAACAGAGGAAGACATGGTTGGATGGCATCATCTATTCAGTGGACATGACCTTGGGCAAACTCCAGGAGATGGTGAGATATACAGGGAAGCCTGGTATGTTGCAGTCCATGGGGTCACGAAGAGTTTGACAAGACTTGGCCACTGAACAACAACAAATATTCGTGAAACTACTTGTAAACCACCTGAGCTTGTCAATATCCAGGACTCACTCTTTTAACTGGGTAACCTTCCTCTAAAGGGAACTCAAATGGCCCTTGCACCACGGAGGGTACTTACGTGGCAGCAATCCCCCAGTGGTTCCCGGCGTCGTCACCCGCGGAATCGAAGAGAGGCAGGGCCACCAGGGAGATTGTGGGAGCAATGGTCAAGGGGCCGATGAAGCGCATGAGGAAACCAATGAGGCCTGAGAAGCCCACCAGCATCTGGACACAGGAGGCAACCATGACGGCTCCCTGCAGCTGAAGAGGAAGAGTGGGGCTCATTGACTGAGAGTGTGGGGACCGCGGCGGGGCGGGGCCTCAGCTCAGCCCAGCCCACCGGGATGGGTGGTACCTTCCGAGGCAGGGCAGGGGGCAAAGCTGGACCCTAAAGGAAACAACGGAAGGCGAGCTCTGACCTCGCTCCTCTCTCCAGTCCTCTATTGCCAACTGTCTGTTGGACATTTTCACCTTATGTGAAATTTTTCAGAAAGCAGACTTCAAGGTTATCATGGTGATAATGCTGATGACTTGTAATACTGGTGTTACCCAGTAGCGTATTGACCGTCTTGCTGCTTTACTTTTCTCTGGTTTTCTACCTTCTGTCTCAGAGGCTGGNGGGGCTTTCCTGTGGAAAATGGGAGCCCAGACGAGATTTTAAGTAGGGACTAATTTAATTGGGTTCTAGAAAGATACCTGGGCAGCCACGTGGCAGCTAGATGAGAGATGGGCAAGGTCCTGGGAAGAGATAGTTAGGGATGCTGCCATGTTCAGATGGTTGATCAAGCTGTGGTCCTGCTTGGAGAAAAGAGGACAGGAGGGCCACAGGCACACTGAGAAAACAGAACCCACTGTGAGGGGCACACGACAGAGACGATAAGGATGCCCTGGGTGACTTCACTAGGACAAGGTATACAAGGAGAGGTGAGACAGGGGCATGGACTGAGCATCGCAGAGGCCATGCTGAGTGAGAGGTCCCCTTGGGACATGCAGGTACAGGTGACCGCAAACAAGAAGGTTAAGAACAGTAAGCAGAATAATGGCTCCTCAGAGATGTCCACATCCTGATCCCCAAACTCACATGGCAAAGGGCACTTAAGGATTTTGAGATGGAGAGAGTATCCTGAATTACCCAGGTGGGCCCAATCTAATTACACATACCCACATAAGCAGATAGTCTTTCCCAGGTGTAGTCAAAGGGAGACGTAACAGAGGAAGAAAGGTCAGAGAGATGCAACTTATGGGAAGGGGCCATAGGCAAGGATGTGGGGCGCCTCTAGATGATGGGAAAAGCAAGGCAATGGATTCTCCCGTGGAGCCTCCAGGCAGGAACGTCGCCCCGCTAACACCTTTACTGTAGTCCTGCGAGACCTGTGTTGGAGTTCTGACCCCCAGGTTGGTAAGACAATAAATTTGGGTTATTGAAAGCCATTAAGTTTGTGGTAATTTGTTGCAGCAACAATAAGAGACTAAGACATGGATGACAGATCCAGGTACTTAGCCTGCATGCCCACCACCCACCCCTGCCACACACACATACCCATGGACCACTGTCTGCAGCCTTACCCTGGTGATGCCCAGTGCGCCCACATTCTCGCTGTAGGAGGTGGTGCCATTCCCTGTCCCCCAGGCCCCTGCCAGCAGGCAGCCCAGGCCCTCGATGCCGATGCCTCGGTTGATGGCGTGCTTCGGAGGGGGTGGTGCCCCCACCAGGCGGGCACAGGCATAATAATCGCCTATTGACTCCACCATTGAGGAGATTACCCCTGCAATGATCCCAAAGACCCCAGCCAGGCTGACGGTGGGGAGGCCCCACTGTCCTGAAAATGCAATGCAGAGGGAATATTAACCCAGAAGACAACAGATTACTAGACCCCAAATAATTTCTTTCTGAGAGGATTCTCCAGAAGGCTTTAAACTCTGGGCAACATGTCTTCCAGCCCCACAACTGTCCTGAGACTTTGTCTTGAACCCCTGGGGGTAGGTCAGATGCCCTGGGGGTAGGTCAGATGCCCTGACCTTGAGGTCACAGTGTGCACAAAGAACCAGCAACCTGGCATTTTCCCAGGAAGGCCCTGAAGCATTCTGAAGTCAAGATACTTACTCAGGGAGGCTGTAGCTCCCTAGCCCATGAGGCCACCCCTGCCTATCACCACTGAAACGTGCTTATTCACACAACCTGAGCCAAGAACTGCAGGGAAAGGAAACCAGAAGAGGCCTAAGGGATGGCCTTGACCTCCAACCCAGAAATGTTCTCATTCAGTCCCGAGCCTCCCTTGTGTGGGACCCACCAAGTCCAGGAGGAGACCCAGATGCTGGCTAGAGGTTGGGGTTCCCCTTTGCTTTTCCCCACCACAGGCTGTTGTCAGATCCCTTGGAGAAGATTCTGCCCCCCCACCCCCTGGCTCTATTCACCACCCACTCTGGTGCCCTGAGCCCCATGGACAGACCTAGGAAGCATGTGTCCCAGGCAATAAGGGCCCCGTCTTCTCCTTACCTGGGTAAGGGAAGCGAAACCACGGAGCCTGGCTCAGGACGTTGCTCTTGGTGTCAGTGCGGGCCAGGTACCCGTAGGCTGTGGGTGCTGAAGGGAGGGCTCCGGTGATTGTGAGCACAAAGCAGAGCAGCCACGAGAGGCAGAGCCCCAGCAGCACCTGCGGAAGGGAGGCGCCCTTCACACCTGCCCACTCCCTGCCCCTGCCCACACCTCCCAGCAGGGTAGGGCAAAGGAGAGAATTCAGGAAAGCTCTCAAAATGAGGAAGTGTTGGATTAGGAACCCTTCCAGTGACAACAGAAATCTGCGTGTCAGTGGATAAGTAACGCAGTGAAGGAGCACAGACAATAAACCGCAGGGAGACCTTCTGCCAGGTAGAGGCAGAAATGTCTAGGAAAGTAGACAAGGCCTGGGCCAGAAGGACTGCAAGCTGACTCCCTTTCTACTGTTTGCTGGTCACATGACTTCCTTCAAACTCCTTGAGCCTCAGTTTGCTCATCTGCACAATGGAATTTTAGCCATTGCTCTGCAGAGCCTGAAGCAGGATTTCTTAATGTGGGGTCCTCAGATGTACTGATTTATAATCTCTGGTGGTAGAACTCCAGACATCTGTACTTTTAGCAATGTTCCCAAGTGAATCTTATGCACACTGAACTTTTGAACCACTGGCCTACAGGGTTGTGAAAGGATCAATGAGATCATTATATGGAAGTATTATTTTTATAATGCAGAATGTAGTTCATAGGTGAATCAAACCTGAAAACACCTTTATGGGGTTGGCAACTGCGCCTGCTTGACAGACTGGAACAAATTCAACAGAGAAGGCTCTGAAAAAGGAGGCACCATCTGAACCATGCAGGAACCAATGAGAAAGAACCTAAGCATCTTGGCCCTTCGTTTTGCACCCATAGTGATGATCCTGGCTATCTCCCCCAGGGCCATGCTCTGAGGATGTCCCGGGAACATGAGGAAGCTGTCCCACGCTGGCGACCACGGTAGCAACCTGGGGCAAGCTCTCTGCTCCCGCAGGAGAGAAGCATTGGGGCGGGAGCTGTAGGGCATTAAGCCAATGCTCCCACCACCCATGGGCAGGGTGGGGAGGAGCAGTTAGGGGAGGCCGAGGAGGAGAGGCCACTGCAGATAGACAGCATTTGACCTGAGGCCCATCTGGGTGAGCAAGAGGCTGCCCTCACTCTCCAGGTGAGTCAGCTAAGAATGGCGGCAGGTGGGGAGTGCTTCTTACAGGGAAGACCTGAAACAGGTAGAACTTAGAGGTGTGACACTTCTTCTCTCGTCCATAAACGGGCACGGGCACTGCGATGTTTTTCAGGTACTGAGAAAACAGCACGATGAGGAAGATGGTCCTGAAACAGAAACAAACCACACCCAACCTGGCGAGCTGGGGCTCATCCAGAGCGAGGATCCAGGAAGCCGGGCCGCTGTGTGCCTCTGGGTCTGGGGAGCAGGGGCTGTGCTAGGAAGGTCCTCATCTAGGCCCTGCTCTGCATCCTGCCAGCTGGGAACAGGTGGGCAGGCCCCTTTCAGAGGCTGCCAGTGGCTGAAGAGGAAGAGTGGGCAGAGGACTACTATTCCTTGGGAACTGAGAAATCAGCATGACAGCTGCATCGATCCAGACTGGAGCCAATGAGGCCAGGGTCAAAGCCCATCTTCTCTCCCAGGAGGTCTTGCAGGCCCTTGAGGTCAGAGTGAATTAACACATCCATCTGTTGTTGCCAAATTCCTCCTGCCCTCTGTTTAAATGTTAAGGGCCTCTTCCCCACCCAACTTCTAAGCCTTCCTGACACTCTTCCCCTGTCCTCTCCATCCCCCACAAGCTGGCTGTCACTGCCCCATTCCCTGAACAAGCTTGACACTCTGGGACCCTCATCACTGTCTCCTGGTATCACAGGTACTTGGACTCAAGTCTTAACCCTCCGCTCAACTACCAAATGCATGAGAGCTGGGCTATGTCTCTGTACCTTTCCCAGGAGCTGGAGGTGTACAAATATTTGCTCAGTGAAAACCTAGGAGGCAGGGGACAAGTAGCATCAGCCATCTGTGAACCCTGCACTAAGTATGTTTAGACACTGCCTGTGATGAACTCATTGTCTGTGAGGACTAATAACAAATAAATAGTAATAATACATTCTAAATAGCCATTTCACTGCTTTTTAAGGTATTATAGTGTACAAGATCTAGAGAGCCTCTTGATGAGGGTGAAAGAGGAGAGTGAAAAAGTCAGCTTAAAACTCAATATTAAAAAAATTAAGATCATGTCATCTGGTCCCATCACTCCATGGCAAATAGAAGGGGGAAATTTGGAAGCAGTGACAGAGTTCCTCTTCTTGGGCTCTAAAATCACTTCAGATGGTGACTCTAGCCATGAAATTAGAAGACAAATGCTTCTTGGCAGGAGAGCTATGATAAAACTAGACAGTGTGTTAAAAAGCAAAGACATCATTTTGCTGACAAAGGTCTATCTAGTCAAAGCTATGGTCTTTCCAGTAGTCATGTATGGATGTGAGAGCTGGACAATAAAGAAGGCAAAGTGCTGAAGAATTGATACTTTTGAACTGTGGTGTTGGAGAAGACTCTTGAGAGTCCCTTGGAAAGCAAGATCAAACCAGTCAATCTTAAAGGAAATCAACCTTGAATACTCTTTGGAAGGACTGATGCTGAAGCTGAAGCTCCAGTACTTTGGCCACCTGATACGAACAGCTGACTCACTGGAAAAGACCCTGACACTGGGAAAGATTGAAGGCAGAAGAAGAGGGTAACAGAGGAAGACATGGTTGGATGGCATCATCTATTCAGTGGACATGACCTTGGGCAAACTCCAGGAGATGGTGAGATATACAGGGAAGCCTGGTATGTTGCAGTCCATGGGGTCACGAAGAGTTTGACAAGACTTGGCCCCTGAACAACAACAAATATTCGTGAAACTACTTGTAAACCACCTGAGCTTGTCAATATCCAGGACTCACTCTTTTAACTGGGTAACCTTCCTCTAAAGGGAACTCAAATGGCCCTTGCACCACGGAGGGTACTTACGTGGCAGCAATCCCCCAGTGGTTCCCGGCGTCGTCACCCGCGGAATCGAAGAGAGGCAGGGCCACCAGGGAGATTGTGGGAGCAATGGTCAAGGGGCCGATGAAGCGCATGAGGAAGCCAATGAGGCCTGAGAAGCCCACCAGCATCTGGACACAGGAGGCAACCATGACGGCTCCCTGCAGCTGAAGAGGAAGAGTGGGGCTCATTGACTGAGAGTGTGGGGACCGCGGCGGGGCGGGGCCTCAGCTCAGCCCAGCCCACCGGGATGGGTGGTACCTTCCGAGGCAGGGCAGGGGGCAAAGCTGGACCCTAAAGGAAACAACGGAAGGCGAGCTCTGACCTCGCTCCTCTCTCCAGTCCTCTATTGCCAACTGTCTGTTGGACATTTTCACCTTATGTGAAATTTTTCAGAAAGCAGACTTCAAGGTTATCATGGTGATAATGCTGATGACTTGTAATACTGGTGTTACCCAGTAGCGTATTGACCGTCTTGCTGCTTTACTTTTCTCTGGTTTCCTACTTTCTGTCTCAGAGGCTGGCAAAGGGGACAGAGAGTGAATTGTTGAGGTTCTGTGGGCTGTCAGGCTCAGTCGAAACTTTTCCAGACAAGATGGGAACAAATGAACTTGCCCATGTTCTAATAAAACTCCATGGACAGGGCCTGAAATATGTATTTTGTACAATTTGGACTTGTCA
This sequence comes from Raphicerus campestris, assembly GCA_006410735.1. Classification (NCBI taxonomy): domain Eukaryota; kingdom Metazoa; phylum Chordata; class Mammalia; order Artiodactyla; family Bovidae; genus Raphicerus; species Raphicerus campestris. The sequence continues at coordinate 11,296 of SJYW01050199.1, forward strand.
TAAAATATTCTTCTTTTGATTTTTTTCAACCATTTAAAATATAAAACCATTTTTAGCTTGCGGACTATTAAAAAAACAAACAGAAGACAGGCAACCGGCCGGATTTGGCTCATAGGCTGTAGTTTGCCAACCCCTGAGCTATGGGCCTCATTGAGTTTATTTCTCTTTTTTTACTTTACTTATTTGGGTGTTATACTTTCTTTTTTATCCCTTGCTTTGAAGTCTGACTTCCCAGAAAAGAAAGAAGTCTGATTCCTGCTTTCTTTTGATTAGTGTTAATATAGTATATTCCTCTCCATCTATTTACTTTTAATCTACCTGTATCTTTATATTTAAAGTAGGTTTCTAGAGAAAGACAAATATAAAATGATATCACTTATATATAGATCTTTTTTATAAGGGTACAGATGAACTTATTTATAAAAACGAAATAGAGTCACAGATGTAGCAGACAAACTTATGGTTATCAGAGGATAAGAGATCCCCTGATAGGGGAGGGGTAAATTAGAAGACTGAGGATGACATGTACACACTACTATGTATAAAGCAGATAACTAATAAAGACCTGCTGTATAGCATGGGAAACATGACTCAGTACTCTGTAATGGTCTACACATAAGGAGTGGATATATGTACATGTATGACTGATTCACTTGGATATACATCTGAAACTAACACAACATTGTAAATCAGCCCTATTCCAATAAAATTTTTAATAATCATAGTAGGTTTCATCTGGACAACGTATGGTGGGGTCTTATTTTTTGATCCACTCTGAAAATCTCTGGTCTTTTAATCAGTGCCTTTAGAGCAATGATGTTCAAAGTAACTATTGATCTAGTTGGATTAATATCCACCATATCCATTACTATTTTCTATTTGTTGCCCTTGGTCTTCATTTCTTTTTTTTTTTTTTTTTTTTTTTTTTTTT
>SJYW01050203.1:0-26040 GCA_006410735.1 Raphicerus campestris
TGCAACTCCGTGGACTGTGACCCACCAGCCTCCTCTGCCCATGGAGTTTTCCAGGCAAGAATACTGGGGTAGGTTGCCATTTCCTACTCCAGGGGATCTTCCCAACCCAGGGATCGAACCCACGTCTCTTGCATCTCCTGAATAGGCAGGCAAGTTCTTTACCACTGAGCCACCTGGGAAGCCCCAGCTGGGTTGGGAGGAATGAAGAGGGGACATTTACTATCACCATCTTCAGCTGATGTCTCTCTCTTAATGTTTAAAAAAACAGGCCCAAAGACCTGAAAATGTATTTAAAGCTTAAAATCCTTCCTACCTCCTTCCACACTAATAGAAACCTCATGTTCACTTTTGTGCGTCTGCAATCAGCAAGGATATCCTCCCACAGAAACACAAAAAGATAATCACACTCAAAACTTTTTGTATTATACAGTTACCTAATATCTAGTTAATAATCGGGTTTTCCCAGTAGTCCTCACTAGTCCTCTGTAACTGTCTTTCTCGATCCAGAATACCGCCCGTGATCCTGGAGGTGGAGGTCATGGATCATTTTAGTTCTTTTCATTCCTTTGCATGTCTGCCTAAGTTGCTCTCTGTTATGTCCGACTCTTTGCAGCCCTGTGGAGTGCAGCCCTCCAGGTTCCTCTATTCATGGGATTTTCCAGGCGAGAATACTGAAGAGGGTTGCCCTTTCCTTCTCCAGAGGATCTTCCTGACTCAGGGGTCGAACCTATGTCTCCTGCATTGGTAGGCAGACTCTTTAGAGCCACCAGGAAGCCCCTCGTGCCTTTTGTCTGCACCAGTTTACAGGCTTTTTCAGGCCTTCCTAATGTTGGCAGTTTTAAAGTGTCTGAGCTGTTTTACAGACTGTCTTTCAGCTGGGTTGGTTTGATGGTTTACTCCTGACTTGATTCTTGTTGAATGCTTTTTATAGGAAAAATATTGGCAATATTGTGTCCTTCTCAGCCTTTCATGCTGAAGGCATATGATGAAGCTTTGTCCCATCACTGATGATGTAAAGTTTCATCCCTGATGACACTTCCCCAGATCGCTCCATTGTAAAGCATCATTTTCCCCTCTATCATCAGTGATAATCTACGGGGGATCCTCGGGGCTCTGGAGGTTCTGCTCCCAACTATATGAAGGGTTTTAGCACCCTTCATATAGTTGGGAGCACCCTGCTCTTGCCTGCACTGATGGTTGCTCTGGTGGTCGTGAAGTGGGTATGTTCTAGTTCTGTCTCGTCTTCTTTATTTGTTGGGTACCATTCTTCTGGAAAAATTTCCCTCCCACCTTCATTTTTAAAATTGCTGTGGTATCAGTGTGGACACGTGGAGTCTTTTTTCTGTTTTTAATTGTATTGTAACCCATATCCATGTGATTCATTCCAGTGTTTACAATGACCTAGTTTCAGCCTGCAGGAGCAAAAAGGCTAACATTTCCCTTGGATCAAAAAATGATACTCTAATCCCTTTGAAATAGACACACATTTCCTTCTTGGGCGCTTGGAAGAACCTTCATTTTTCCTAATGTTATAAGGTTTTACCAAGCTGTGTATTGAAATATGTGCTGGCTTTCTATTTATTTCTCGTTTCTTTTCAAGTACTATAGGGTTTTTTCCTGGATTGCCTTGATTATGTTCTGTTAATTCTGTTTATATGAAAAAATACCACTGTTAGCAGAAGTCTATCTCCTTACTTACAGTTGAGATCTCTGAGTTCTGTCTGCTTTCTCCCTTCACATCATGTCTTTTATTGCTTCACTGAATTCCTGGTCTTAGTAGAGGGCCTGGCAGATGGTAGAGTCTTACAGAATTGTTGCTGTTCAGTTTCTAAGTCGTGTCCGACTCTTTGCGACCCCATGGACTGCAGCACTCCAGGCCTCCCTGTCCTCCACTGTTTCCCAGAGTTTGCTCAAACTCATGTCCACTGAGTCAGTGATGCCATCCAGCCATCTCATCCTCTGCTGCCCCCTTCTCCTGCTGGCCTCAATCTTTCCCAGCATCAGGATCTTTTCCAAAGAGTCAGCTCTTCACATCAGGTGGCCAAAGTATTGGAGTTTCAGCTCCAGCATACATCGTTCCAATGAATATTCAGGATTGATTTCCTTTAGGATGGACTGGTTTGATCTCCTTGCAGGCTAAGGGCCTCTCAAGAGTCTTCTCCAGATCCACAGTCCGAAAGCATCAGTTCTTCAGTGCTTGAAGGATTAATGGACATATTTCTCACCTTCTTACTGGTTTCTTAACCATCTTGGACTTTCTCAGTGATGTCTTTTGTCAGTTTCCGGGTAGCATGTTAAAGTCGCCTGTTCAGTTCAGTTTAGTCACTCAGTCGTGTCCGACTTTTTGCAACGCCATGAATTGCAGCAGGCCAGGCCTCCCTGTCAATCACCAGCTCCTGGAGTTCACTCAAACTCATGTCCATCAACTCAATGATGCCATCCAGCCATCTCATCCTCTGTCATCCCCTTCTCCTCCTGTCCCCAATCCTTCGCAGCATCAGAGTTTTTTCCAGTGAGTCAACTCTGCATGAGGTGGCCAAAGTACTGGAGTTTCAGCTTTAGCATCATTCCTTCCAAAGAACCCCCAGGACTGATCTCCTTTAGAATGGACTGGTTGGATCTCCTTGCAGTCCAAGGGACTCTCAAGAGTCTTCTCCAACACCACAGTTCAAAAGTATCAGTTCTTTGGCACTCAGCTTTCTTCACAGTCCAACTCTCATATCCATACATGACCACAGGAAAAACCATAGCCTTGCCTAGATGGACTGGAATGGGTGAATTTAACTCAAATGACCATTATATCTACTACTGTGGGCAGGAATCCCTTAGAAGAAATGGAGTAGCCATCATGGTCAATAAAAGAGTCTGAAATGCAGTAGTTGGATGCAATCTCAAAAATGACAGAATGATCTCTGTTCGTTTCCAAGGCAAACCATTCAGTATCACAGTAATCCAAGTCTATGCCCCAACCAGTGATGCTGAAGAAGCTGAAGTTGAACAGTTCTATGAAGACCTACAAGATCTTTTACAACTAACACCGCCCCCCTCAGAAAAAGTTGCCTGAGGTCAAAGCAAATAGAAATCAGTCTCTGAAGTGTGACCTCAGATGGAAATGACCCAGTCCAGCAAAACAGTCAAGCTGCCTCCAGGCTTGGCTCCCTTTTGCCTTTTCCATGTTTTTCTCATTTCTCCCAGTTAAGGTTCTTATCTTGGAAAGGTGGCAGTGGATCCTCCCAGATCCCCACATAAAAACTAGACAAAGCAACTAGACAGCAAAAGCCCATGGAGAGCATTTACACCACAACAAAATGAATCAAGTTTCCCCTCAGAGCCCAAAGTACAAGCCGTTGGGGACAAAAAACGAGAAGAACCTCAAAGCAGCCAGCAAGCACTCCTCAGAGAGCAGAGTGGGACCACGGTAGTAACTGCAGGTGGAACCGAGAGGAGTTTGCCCACTGCACCAGCGGAGGTGCGACAGCGGACAGCCTCAGAAAGTCTGAGCAACTGCGAACAGTCCAACCACTAGACACTCTTGAAGTTGGCCCTGCAAAGACAGGGCTTTATACTGCAAGGAAGCTCTTGGGAGTAGAACTGAATTGGAACCACTGAATAGGAACAGTGGAGATGAAGAAGAGAAAAGATCCAGAATAAATTGGGGGAGGGGAACAGAGCCAGGGCATCACAAGAAGCAAGCCACCACACCAACACAGATACGAAAACCACGGAAGCAAGGGCTCCCTGAGATTGAAAAAGCTGCCCTGACCCCAGCTATCTTCTCAGCATGCAGGAGTATTAGCTCATATATTTAAGCAATGAAAAGTTCAAGGTCAAAGCCCATGCAAAGCTTCTGTTTAAAAAAAGGAAAAATAAGGAGCAAAGTGACATCATAGAAAGAGATACTCATGGAGCAGACATACCTGGAACCTACCCTTTCAAACCAAGCAAATAAACATTAAGGAAATTATAGAAGGGATTTATAGAAGATCTGGACGAATACACAAAATAGAATTAGAAAAATGCAGAAATGAGTCGGAAAAAATGGAGTATTTTAAGGGGAAAAAGCGTTTTAGGAAAAAACTAAATTACAGTGAATACAAGAATGAATAAAGTCAACAAACCAAGCTTTAAGAGAAATGAAATGTGAAAGACAGAGATTGTTCAAATAAAACTAAACGAAAAGTGAGATTACAAGATTTACAAAGAAAGCAACAGATACTAAAGGTAGGCAAAGATAATCCACATCCCTGAAGAGGAAAACCAAAGCAAAGGAAGAGGACACATACTGAGAATTTTTATTCTGAAAAATTTCCCCAAACAGAAGTGCAAACCGCATAATGGATGATTATACTTTGTCTGTGGGACCATCAGCTCCAGTGGACCGACACCAAGATGTATTCTAATAAAAGTGCCAGACTTAGGGAAGGAGGAAAACCTCTGGGCATTGCCCGTCTCCTTTTCTGGCTCAAAGCTGGACAAGCAGGGCAAGTGGTCTGCACCTCGCCAACTCCCCATCCAGGCTGGAGTTGTTTGGGGGGCTTAGCATGTGTAATTCCACTCTCTTCTCAATGCCATGCAAATCCCAAAACCCACTAGGGTCATAGCAGCTGGGACTGAAAGAGACTCAAAAGAGAAAACATTCAACTTCGTCATGTCTGGACCCCAATGCTCAGCTCCTAACCCTTCCCCCTGCCACTGCCTGGTTCCTTGCTGTGCCCCTCCACATCTGCCCAGCTCTGAGCACTGGCCCTGTGCCCGAAAGCCAGCTTCCTACCACAAGCTCAGGTAGGCCAGAGAGAGCATGTCTCCTTACCCTTTATATCACTGTCATTTAGCATCACAGCAGCTAAGCTGCAGAGGTTATTCAAATTCAGTCCTTACAGTGACAGACTTTATTTTCTTGGGCTCCAAAATCACCACAGATGGTGACTGCAGCCATGAGATTAAAAGACGCTTGCTCCTTGGAAGAAAAGTTTAATTGATGCTTTTGAACTGTGGTGTTGGAGAGACTCTTGAGAGTCCCTTGGACTGCAAGGAGATCCAACCAGTCCATTCTAAAAGAGATCAATCCTGGGTATTCTTTGGAAGGAATGATGCTAAAGCTGAAACTCCAATACTTTGACCACCTAATGTGAAGAACTGACTCCTTGGAAAAGACCCTGATGCTGGGAAAGATTGATGGCGGGAGAAGGGGATGAGAGAGGATGAGATGGTTGAATGTTATCACTGACTCAATGGGCATGAGTTCGAGTAAACTCCGGGAGTTGGTGATGGACAGGGAGGCCTGGTGTGCTGCAGTCCATGGGGTCACAAAGAGTCGGACACGACTGAGTGACTGAACTGAACTGAACTACGAGCCCTATCCCTACCCCAGCTATTAAGGCCCCCAATTCCCAGGGGGCATCCAAAGACTGGGGAGATACTCTGGTGCCCTCCAAGACCCCGCGGCTCCCATGGGGGCCACTGCTGCCTGCCCAGGACCCTCTGTCATCCAGGGCTCTCTTGCCCCTCCTCGTCCTCCAGGACACAGGGCTGATGCCCACTGACAGAGACCCACTGGCCAGCTCTCTGCTGGGGCTGGGAATGTCTCCCCGCTTCTGCCCCCTGAAGCTGCTGCTCTCTCGGATGCTGGTCCTTTCTGTGCCTCAGTTTCCGTAGTTATGAGGATAACAACAGCAACTGCCTCACTCAGTTGCTGTGGGAGTTTAATGAGTGAGGAGATGGGGTACCCAAGGCCATGCTGGCTGTCTCTCTGTGTCTCTGGGTCTCACCCAGCCTTCCACGGGCTCAGGGTTTGCCAACAAGAGGGCTTGTGACTTCCTGGTGCCTCTGTGTCCCTCTCTCTCTGTCGATGTCACAGAAGCAGGAGGCCTCGAGGTGGCCACCACTCGAGGGGAAAATACAGAGGAGATGAACACAGCAGATTCTCCCCTAAATTACCCTTTTCATACTGTCCATGGGGTTGCCCGAGCAAGAATACTGGAGAGTGTTGCCATTTCCTTCTCAGAGAAGACTTTTGAGACTCCCTTGAACTTCGAGGAGATCCAGCCAGTCAGTCCTCAAGGAAATCAGCCATTGGAAGGACTGATACTGAAGATGAGGCTCCAATCTTTTGCCACCTGATGCAGAGTTGATTCATTGGAAAAGACCCTGATGCTGGGACAGATCGAAGGCAGGAGGAAAAGAGGGTGAGAGAGGATGAGATGGTTGGATAGCATCACCGACTCAATGGACATGAGTTTGAGCAAGCTCCGGGAGATGGTGAAGGACAGGGAGGCCTGGCGTGCTGCGGTCCACGGGGTCGCAAAGAGTCGGACACGACTGCAGTGACTTAGCATGGAGGAGAAAGGAAATGTTAGAAACTGATTCCACCTTGATTTCTTGATGTTTTTTATTTCTCATCTTTTTGTTAAATGTTTACTTATTTATCTGGATGCACCAGTTCTTGGCTGCAGTATGTGGGATCTAGTTCCCTGACCAGGGTTCGAACCCAGGCCCCCTGCACTGGGAATGCAGAGTCTTAGCTCCTGGACCGCCAAGGAAGCCCCTGTTTCTCATTATTTCTTGTGTGCTTGTATGTCCCTATTCTCTGCATTTATTTCCTCTTTCTGTGTTCATTCGCCGGGGCTGCTGTAACAGGTACCACAGTGGGCAGAGGGGGCAGCGTAAACAATAGAAAATTCCTCTCCCAGCTCTGGAGGCCAGAAGTCCAAGGCCAAGGTGTCGGCGGTGCTGGTTCGTTTTGGAAGCTCGGTGCTCTTCCGGCTCCCCCTCTGTCCTGCTCCCCGGGCCCCTGCCCCCTGGAGGCCGAGTGTCCCTGGGCCCACGTGGCCCTCGCCGGCCTCATCCTTGCGCGTGTTGTCTGACCCTGGTGGTCTGCTGTCAGGCACTGGCGCTCCGTGGCGTCCGCTCTATCTCCCGGCTCTGGCTTCATCCTCACATGACCTCCTCCCTGTATGTGAGTGTGTCTGTCGCCAAACGTCCCCTTTTTATAAAGGACACCCTTACTGGATTAGGACTCACCCTAAAAAGCCACCAGGGATTGAACCCACNTGATTATGTTCTGTTAATTCTGTTTATATGAAAAAATACCACTGTTAGCAGAAGTCTATCTCCTTACTTACAGTTGAGATCTCTGAGTTCTGTCTGCTTTCTCCCTTCACATCATGTCTTTTATTGCTTCACTGAATTCCTGGTCTTAGTAGAGGGCCTGGCAGATGGTAGAGTCTTACAGAATTGTTGCTGTTCAGTTTCTAAGTCGTGTCCGACTCTTTGCGACCCCATGGACTGCAGCACTCCAGGCCTCCCTGTCCTCCACTGTTTCCCAGAGTTTGCTCAAACTCATGTCCACTGAGTCAGTGATGCCATCCAGCCATCTCATCCTCTGCTGCCCCCTTCTCCTGCTGGCCTCAATCTTTCCCAGCATCAGGATCTTTTCCAAAGAGTCAGCTCTTCACATCAGGTGGCCAAAGTATTGGAGTTTCAGCTCCAGCATACATCGTTCCAATGAATATTCAGGATTGATTTCCTTTAGGATGGACTGGTTTGATCTCCTTGCAGGCTAAGGGCCTCTCAAGAGTCTTCTCCAGATCCACAGTCCGAAAGCATCAGTTCTTCAGTGCTTGAAGGATTAATGGACATATTTCTCACCTTCTTACTGGTTTCTTAACCATCTTGGACTTTCTCAGTGATGTCTTTTGTCAGTTTCCGGGTAGCATGTTAAAGTCGCCTGTTCAGTTCAGTTTAGTCACTCAGTCGTGTCCGACTTTTTGCAACGCCATGAATTGCAGCAGGCCAGGCCTCCCTGTCAATCACCAGCTCCTGGAGTTCACTCAAACTCATGTCCATCAACTCAATGATGCCATCCAGCCATCTCATCCTCTGTCATCCCCTTCTCCTCCTGTCCCCAATCCTTCGCAGCATCAGAGTTTTTTCCAGTGAGTCAACTCTGCATGAGGTGGCCAAAGTACTGGAGTTTCAGCTTTAGCATCATTCCTTCCAAAGAACCCCCAGGACTGATCTCCTTTAGAATGGACTGGTTGGATCTCCTTGCAGTCCAAGGGACTCTCAAGAGTCTTCTCCAACACCACAGTTCAAAAGTATCAGTTCTTTGGCACTCAGCTTTCTTCACAGTCCAACTCTCATATCCATACATGACCACAGGAAAAACCATAGCCTTGCCTAGATGGACTGGAATGGGTGAATTTAACTCAAATGACCATTATATCTACTACTGTGGGCAGGAATCCCTTAGAAGAAATGGAGTAGCCATCATGGTCAATAAAAGAGTCTGAAATGCAGTAGTTGGATGCAATCTCAAAAATGACAGAATGATCTCTGTTCGTTTCCAAGGCAAACCATTCAGTATCACAGTAATCCAAGTCTATGCCCCAACCAGTGATGCTGAAGAAGCTGAAGTTGAACAGTTCTATGAAGACCTACAAGATCTTTTACAACTAACACCGCCCCCCTCAGAAAAAGTTGCCTGAGGTCAAAGCAAATAGAAATCAGTCTCTGAAGTGTGACCTCAGATGGAAATGACCCAGTCCAGCAAAACAGTCAAGCTGCCTCCAGGCTTGGCTCCCTTTTGCCTTTTCCATGTTTTTCTCATTTCTCCCAGTTAAGGTTCTTATCTTGGAAAGGTGGCAGTGGATCCTCCCAGATCCCCACATAAAAACTAGACAAAGCAACTAGACAGCAAAAGCCCATGGAGAGCATTTACACCACAACAAAATGAATCAAGTTTCCCCTCAGAGCCCAAAGTACAAGCCGTTGGGGACAAAAAACGAGAAGAACCTCAAAGCAGCCAGCAAGCACTCCTCAGAGAGCAGAGTGGGACCACGGTAGTAACTGCAGGTGGAACCGAGAGGAGTTTGCCCACTGCACCAGCGGAGGTGCGACAGCGGACAGCCTCAGAAAGTCTGAGCAACTGCGAACAGTCCAACCACTAGACACTCTTGAAGTTGGCCCTGCAAAGACAGGGCTTTATACTGCAAGGAAGCTCTTGGGAGTAGAACTGAATTGGAACCACTGAATAGGAACAGTGGAGATGAAGAAGAGAAAAGATCCAGAATAAATTGGGGGAGGGGAACAGAGCCAGGGCATCACAAGAAGCAAGCCACCACACCAACACAGATACGAAAACCACGGAAGCAAGGGCTCCCTGAGATTGAAAAAGCTGCCCTGACCCCAGCTATCTTCTCAGCATGCAGGAGTATTAGCTCATATATTTAAGCAATGAAAAGTTCAAGGTCAAAGCCCATGCAAAGCTTCTGTTTAAAAAAAGGAAAAATAAGGAGCAAAGTGACATCATAGAAAGAGATACTCATGGAGCAGACATACCTGGAACCTACCCTTTCAAACCAAGCAAATAAACATTAAGGAAATTATAGAAGGGATTTATAGAAGATCTGGACGAATACACAAAATAGAATTAGAAAAATGCAGAAATGAGTCGGAAAAAATGGAGTATTTTAAGGGGAAAAAGCGTTTTAGGAAAAAACTAAATTACAGTGAATACAAGAATGAATAAAGTCAACAAACCAAGCTTTAAGAGAAATGAAATGTGAAAGACAGAGATTGTTCAAATAAAACTAAACGAAAAGTGAGATTACAAGATTTACAAAGAAAGCAACAGATACTAAAGGTAGGCAAAGATAATCCACATCCCTGAAGAGGAAAACCAAAGCAAAGGAAGAGGACACATACTGAGAATTTTTATTCTGAAAAATTTCCCCAAACAGAAGTGCAAACCGCATAATGGATGATTATACTTTGTCTGTGGGACCATCAGCTCCAGTGGACCGACACCAAGATGTATTCTAATAAAAGTGCCAGACTTAGGGAAGGAGGAAAACCTCTGGGCATTGCCCGTCTCCTTTTCTGGCTCAAAGCTGGACAAGCAGGGCAAGTGGTCTGCACCTCGCCAACTCCCCATCCAGGCTGGAGTTGTTTGGGGGGCTTAGCATGTGTAATTCCACTCTCTTCTCAATGCCATGCAAATCCCAAAACCCACTAGGGTCATAGCAGCTGGGACTGAAAGAGACTCAAAAGAGAAAACATTCAACTTCGTCATGTCTGGACCCCAATGCTCAGCTCCTAACCCTTCCCCCTGCCACTGCCTGGTTCCTTGCTGTGCCCCTCCACATCTGCCCAGCTCTGAGCACTGGCCCTGTGCCCGAAAGCCAGCTTCCTACCACAAGCTCAGGTAGGCCAGAGAGAGCATGTCTCCTTACCCTTTATATCACTGTCATTTAGCATCACAGCAGCTAAGCTGCAGAGGTTATTCAAATTCAGTCCTTACAGTGACAGACTTTATTTTCTTGGGCTCCAAAATCACCACAGATGGTGACTGCAGCCATGAGATTAAAAGACGCTTGCTCCTTGGAAGAAAAGTTTAATTGATGCTTTTGAACTGTGGTGTTGGAGAGACTCTTGAGAGTCCCTTGGACTGCAAGGAGATCCAACCAGTCCATTCTAAAAGAGATCAATCCTGGGTATTCTTTGGAAGGAATGATGCTAAAGCTGAAACTCCAATACTTTGACCACCTAATGTGAAGAACTGACTCCTTGGAAAAGACCCTGATGCTGGGAAAGATTGATGGCGGGAGAAGGGGATGAGAGAGGATGAGATGGTTGAATGTTATCACTGACTCAATGGGCATGAGTTCGAGTAAACTCCGGGAGTTGGTGATGGACAGGGAGGCCTGGTGTGCTGCAGTCCATGGGGTCACAAAGAGTCGGACACGACTGAGTGACTGAACTGAACTGAACTACGAGCCCTATCCCTACCCCAGCTATTAAGGCCCCCAATTCCCAGGGGGCATCCAAAGACTGGGGAGATACTCTGGTGCCCTCCAAGACCCCGCGGCTCCCATGGGGGCCACTGCTGCCTGCCCAGGACCCTCTGTCATCCAGGGCTCTCTTGCCCCTCCTCGTCCTCCAGGACACAGGGCTGATGCCCACTGACAGAGACCCACTGGCCAGCTCTCTGCTGGGGCTGGGAATGTCTCCCCGCTTCTGCCCCCTGAAGCTGCTGCTCTCTCGGATGCTGGTCCTTTCTGTGCCTCAGTTTCCGTAGTTATGAGGATAACAACAGCAACTGCCTCACTCAGTTGCTGTGGGAGTTTAATGAGTGAGGAGATGGGGTACCCAAGGCCATGCTGGCTGTCTCTCTGTGTCTCTGGGTCTCACCCAGCCTTCCACGGGCTCAGGGTTTGCCAACAAGAGGGCTTGTGACTTCCTGGTGCCTCTGTGTCCCTCTCTCTCTGTCGATGTCACAGAAGCAGGAGGCCTCGAGGTGGCCACCACTCGAGGGGAAAATACAGAGGAGATGAACACAGCAGATTCTCCCCTAAATTACCCTTTTCATACTGTCCATGGGGTTGCCCGAGCAAGAATACTGGAGAGTGTTGCCATTTCCTTCTCAGAGAAGACTTTTGAGACTCCCTTGAACTTCGAGGAGATCCAGCCAGTCAGTCCTCAAGGAAATCAGCCATTGGAAGGACTGATACTGAAGATGAGGCTCCAATCTTTTGCCACCTGATGCAGAGTTGATTCATTGGAAAAGACCCTGATGCTGGGACAGATCGAAGGCAGGAGGAAAAGAGGGTGAGAGAGGATGAGATGGTTGGATAGCATCACCGACTCAATGGACATGAGTTTGAGCAAGCTCCGGGAGATGGTGAAGGACAGGGAGGCCTGGCGTGCTGCGGTCCACGGGGTCGCAAAGAGTCGGACACGACTGCAGTGACTTAGCATGGAGGAGAAAGGAAATGTTAGAAACTGATTCCACCTTGATTTCTTGATGTTTTTTATTTCTCATCTTTTTGTTAAATGTTTACTTATTTATCTGGATGCACCAGTTCTTGGCTGCAGTATGTGGGATCTAGTTCCCTGACCAGGGTTCGAACCCAGGCCCCCTGCACTGGGAATGCAGAGTCTTAGCCCCTGGACCGCCAAGGAAGCCCCTGTTTCTCATTATTTCTTGTGTGCTTGTATGTCCCTATTCTCTGCATTTATTTCCTCTTTCTGTGTTCATTCGCCGGGGCTGCTGTAACAGGTACCACAGTGGGCAGAGGGGGCAGCGTAAACAATAGAAAATTCCTCTCCCAGCTCTGGAGGCCAGAAGTCCAAGGCCAAGGTGTCGGCGGTGCTGGTTCGTTTTGGAAGCTCTGTGCTCTTCCGGCTCCCCCTCTGTCCTGCTCCCCGGGCCCCTGCCCCCTGGAGGCCGAGTGTCCCTGGGCCCACGTGGCCCTCGCCGGCCTCATCCTTGCGCGTGTTGTCTGACCCTGGTGGTCTGCTGTCAGGCACTGGCGCTCCGTGGCGTCCGCTCTATCTCCCGGCTCTGGCTTCATCCTCACATGACCTCCTCCCTGTATGTGAGTGTGTCTGTCGCCAAACGTCCCCTTTTTATAAAGGACACCCTTACTGGATTAGGACTCACCCTAAAAAGCCACCAGGGATTGAACCCACGTCACCTGCATTGGCAGGCAGCTTCTTTATAATGAGTCGCGAGGGAAGCCCCACTGAGATACATTTTAAATGTTTCTTAGAGCCAAGGCTAAAGGGAGAATTTAGGCTTTCTATATCGTATATGTAGGGCTTTCACAGTGGCTGAGTGATAAAAAATGTGCCTGCCAATGCAGGAGACCTGGGTTCAATCCCCTGGAGAAGACATGGGTTGAGAAGATCCCCTGGAGAAGGAAATGGCAACCCACTCCGATATGCTTGCCTGGAAAATCCCTTGAACAGAGGAGCCTGATGGGCTACAGTCCAGGGGGTCGCAAAAGAGCTGGACACGACTTAGCAAGTAAACAACAACCACCCTAAGAAGCTCAGCTTAGTTTGTTTCCTCTGCAGTGACCTTATTTCCAAACGAGGTCACACTCAGAGATACTGGGAGTCGGGGCTTCCACATACGGATTTTAAGAGGACACGCTCCTGTTTCTCTCCCTGCTGATGTCCTCGGCTTCCTTGCCCTTTCTTGTGCTTTCTACCTCCAATGCCTTTGCATCCACTATTTCTGTCTTCCCTCCCTCATGGAAGACCCCGTGTCTGCAAGAAATCCTGAAGTCGCTAAGTACTGAATGAGTCCATGGGAAAAGTTGATTACAGCTTCCGTGCTGGGAAATAGCAAAACGTAGTAACACGCTTTGGGAATGAGTCTCATCACCTGGCAAAGGGTCTTTCCCTGTCTTGGAACCAGCACCCACCGATTCAACTTCATTTGTCTAAATAAAATCTGCTGGGGGTCTACAAAACAGGGCACACCTGGGTATTAGCTTTGATTTACTTAAGCAGGAAGAGGGGGTCACTTTCACATCCCCCCTAATGCCATGTTTACAGCAAGAAATGCTGGACTGAACAGTGGCTACAGGAGGCCTTCCTGTTCCAGTGAAGGTGAAATTAACCACTCTTCTGTTTATTACCTGCTCATTTCAGAGCGTGGGGCTCAGAAGCCACAAGGCGAGCTTTCATTATCTCTCATCTCCTTCACCAAGATCACTGTCCTTGCCAAGGACTTTTTTCATGTGGAGGCTTTGAAAGGCTGTCATTCACAACAAAACAGCAATCATTATCTAGTTTTTAACTCTCATTTTCTTAGCACTTGAAAATGCTTTAAAGCCTTCAATATTTTCAGGACTTCATAGGCACATGAATGTATTAATGTCCTTTGAGTGCTTTCATACGCACATACAGATATTTGTCGAATGTATATAACATTGCACTCTGCAAGCTCTCAAGTGTTATGAAAGAAAAAAAATCAAGAAATTGTGATTCATTTATGAAATATTTTTTCTTCAGATTCAGGTACAGATCAAGAGAGAATCAAGTGAGCATGTAAAAGTCCATCTTCATGACAAATGGAGACAGCCAAACTAATTTTCCTGGNAAAGAAAAAAAATCAAGAAATTGTGATTCATTTATGAAATATTTTTTCTTCAGATTCAGGTACAGATCAAGAGAGAATCAAGTGAGCATGTAAAAGTCCATCTTCATGACAAATGGAGACAGCCAAACTAATTTTCCTGGTGACCTTATCTAAATTAGTTGGAAAATAACACTTCAGATTTATGACTAGTTACAATTAAGCTCTTTGAAGCCTTCTAATTAAACCTGTAAAGATTTATTTCGATATTATTCCTTTGGTAATCCTTTAAAATGATAAAAATGTTAATGAATATCACCCTCAAAAGGAGATATTTCTGTTTATCCTAAATTAGACTCAGATCCTTCCTTTCAAATGATTGCATTTCAGGTTCAGATTTACACACCTCCAATACAAATTTCACATCCATTTTAAATAAGTTATTTTTAAAGTTTGTGCAAATACTAGACATAATCTCTTGGAATAGAAATTAAACCAAACCTGTTGTGTTTTAATTTACTTTTTATGTCCTTCATTATAGCACTTGCTCTTCACGTATGTAACATTCAAAGGTTATTTTTTAAAATACTAGGAGGTTAGTCATACTCAACATAATTCCCAGTTATTGTAGTGAGTATAGAAATGTTTCTGTGGCTGGAAGTTTTTCTTCAAGCTTTTATCTAAAAAGTTCTTTATGCTGACTCTTCCATAGTACAATTATATTTGCTCAGAAATAGTAAANACTTCCCCCCACCCACCCCCAAATCACCAGCAAATTTCCCACAAGTTAAAAAAAAGATTGCAGATACACATGATTGTTATTCCACATCAATTTGCACCAAAGCAAATAGTGGTTAACTGTGAATTTCTGATTAAATTCATAAGGATTTTAATCACTTTTGATCCTTATGTATTATACATCATTTTTAGCAGGTAGAGATGATTTGGGTAAAGAATGAAAGCTCAATCTTTTCTTCCCCAAATGAGCCTTGATTGCCCTGTCATTTTGGAAACTCTTAAGAGGACTCATTTATTATTTAATCTGGGAAGCTGGTAGATAGCTCCCTCTGCTGGTGATGTTGCTACATTAAAAAAAAAAAAGTCCACACGCAGTAAAGCAACTAGACTCCAATAAAAATTAGTTTTTTTTTAAATGATAAAATTTTAAAAGTTGACATAGATGTGAACTTGAAGGCAGTTACTACAGTAAATCAGAAGAGAAGTGAAAGGCAGTGTTTAGTCCAAGGTATCACACATTTAATGTCATCGGAAGTTCAGTCTCTGTAATGGGCAAGGGACCTCTTGCTGGGCATCAGCCTGGAAAATATGAGAATTCAGAAGTGTGTCCCGGGCATTTACCTTTGCTGGCTGTGTGTCCCTGAGCAAGTAAGTTAATCTCTGAGCCTCCACCCCCTTAGCTAGCTAAAGAGTTGCAGAGAGACCAGCCTCTGAGTTCACGAAGCCCCTCAAGTCCTCTCCCAGGACCCCCTCAAGCTTCCGGCCATCACCAGCAATTACCTCTGTTCCCCTGTGCCCCTGTGTTGAGGGACAGTGAGAGGGATGAGCAAGCCCATTTGAGAGCCAGAGGGCGGCGGGCTGGCAGGCTTTGAGGGAGTGCTGACCGCAAGGAATAAATGTGAGTTCAGCAGATGCCCCCCACCCTAGCCGGGGGGGGGGGTCACCGTGAAGGAGGCCCAGAAGCCTCCCCTGAAATGGCTCTTTTCTTGCTTACCCCGTGCACAGGCTGTGGTCCCCACAAGTGTGGTCCCCACAAGTGTGGTCCCCACAAGTATGGTCCCTGACTAGTCTCATTCCTGTAGAAAATGAACGCCTTTGGTGGCACAGTCTTTGTCGTGGACAAATTCTGTCGTCAGGGGAATTCACTGCACTGGAGCCTGAGTCACAGTATGGGGAAATCCCAGGACGCCTGATGAATACAAGCAGAAGGGTCCCGGGTCCCCAAAGGTCCACAAGACCGGCTGGGCTGCCTGAACCAGCCCAGGCATAGACAGAGTTGCCACGGGTTGGGAGGGAGGCATGCAGACCCCTCTGGCCCTGCGGGGTCCCCAGCTCCAGTGCCGGAGGAGAGCCAGCCGCCGGAGAACCACCCCACGAGCATCTTCCAGCTCCAAGTCCTGTACCTGCCCCCCGGGCAGCGGGGTTCCTGCTGCCTCCTGCCCTCGGGGCCAGCACCGGGTCCGCTCTCCTCTGCTTTCCTCCCTGCCCCCAGCCTCTGACTTCTGTCCTTGCCCGTGGGCTTGGGGCGGCTGTGAGCATTGGACAGCCAGGCTCTGAAGATGACCGCCGAGCGCCGAGGCCATTTACTACATCCACAGACGAGAAGCTCCACGTTGCATCACCTGGGCGCCCAAGGACCCCAGCATCCTAACTATCACTTGGCCCAGCTTGCGTCCAAAGGCTCCTCACGTCCAAGGCCCTGAGACCTAGAGAAACATGTCCAACTGCAGAGAAACCACCCCCCTGGCATGACCACAGCCCAGAGTACTCCCGGCAGCAGCGCAAGGCATTCGAGGGCATTCCAGGAACACTCCTTGGGGAAACCTCTCACCCACAGTGACTAACTCCACCCTCGATGCCTCCACCTCTGGGTCAAGGCCCTTTCGGAGGTACAGTGTGGAGGCTGGCCCAGTCCTAAGAGGTGACGGCTCCTGGTGGGGTGCAGGGACCCCGCGGGCTGCTGCAGCAGACAGCAGAGGTCCCGGGGGCGCGAAGCATAGGTCTGGCGCACTTAGTGGTCCTGAGGGGAGGGAGGCAGCGTTCCCGTTTTGCATGTGCTCAGTCCTGTCTGACCCTCTGTTGCCCCGTGGACTGCAGCCCACCAGGCTCCTCGTCTGTGGGATTCTCCAGGCAAGAACACTGGAGTGGGTTGCCGTTTCCTCCTCCAGTGGATCTTCCTGATCCAAGGAATCGAACCCATGTCTTTTGCATCTCCTGCACTGGCAGGCAGATTCTTTAGGAAGCCTTCAGCCAGAAAGGGCGTGCCGCTGGTCTCTGGCCGCTCTGGGACTCAGACCCTTCTCCGCGCCTGGATGTGGCTCTGGTGTCAGCGCTGGCTTCCTGCTCTTTCCTCCAAGCTTTTGCTGGACCTGTGTCCGCCCTCCTCAACCCCTGTGCTCCAGACCACATCCTGAAGGCTGCGCGCGGGGCCCTCTGGCCTCAGAGCCAACGGTGCTGGGCTCTGGAGCCCCCTGGCATGCCGGTTCTCCCCCCGACAATGTCCTCAGCGCCCAGCCCCCGGGTGCCAGGTGGATGCTGGGTCTGTGCCCTCCCTTCCCTCCCAGGAGGACGGCCGTCCTCTCCACGGCCCTCAGCTATCCCGTCAGTCAGTTGTTGGTGTACAAGACGGAGGCAGTACAGCGTGAGGCAGGACGAGACGCTGCTGCATTTTCTGCTCCATTAGCCTCGTGGCTGCAGCAAGTGGGAGCCCTCCCCGCATCCCGGTCAGGCCTCCACGAGGGCTGGGTCGGGCCGGGCGGCTGCCATGGTTTGGTGGAGCTGACTGCAGGAAAGCACACGGGGACTGCCACATGGCGTCAGACACGATTTTGAAATCGCCCGCAGCAATAAGGTGGGCAGGCCCAGCAGGTCCCACCGTAGGGGCGTCTGCTGCAAAGGCTGCCAGGGATCAATGGGGATGTTGGCCTGCATGACGCGTGAGCGTGCAGGTCTCGTGTGTAATGGACGCGGCTCTGAACAGGAATGGGGTCCCCCGGGGGCAGGGGCTGCTGGCTGAACAGACTCCTTTCATTTCCACTCCCTCCTGGGACTCACCATCTGCAAAGATGTCACTCTGGAGCCAGCCCAGGATCAACATTTATCACCCAAACAGGCCGGTTAAGTTTGAACATCCCCAACATTGACAGGACACAGCAATATCCTCTCCTGCTTCGGAACAGCGGGACCGCACCGCTCTCACGCGGCCACCTTGTGAAAGCACCTCTGCCCACCCCCCACCCCCAGGGTGGCAGTCTCCAGTCCTACCAGGGTCTGGGGATCAGACTTCCTTCAGCCTTTGGGCAGCTTCTTGTTACCCCACGTGCACCATAAGAAAGAAAGTAAGAAAGTGAAGTCGTTCAGTCATGTCTGACTCTTTGCGACCCCATGGACTGTAGCCCACCAGGCTTCTTCATCCATAGAATTTTCCAGGCATGAGTACTGGAGTGGGTTGCCATTTCCTTCTCCAGGGGATCCTGACCCAGGGATTGAACCCAGGTCTCCCGCACTATAGGAAGATGCTTTACCATCTGAGCCACCAGGGAATCTCCCAGCAAAACTTTGCACTGTTCTCCATTAAGCTTAAAAGACTAGTTTATTCTCAACCATCCCCACTCACTCTTCCACCCACTACTTCCACTTGATGTTCTCCAGCTCCATGGAAACTGCTCTCACAAAGTTTTTTGAAATCCATTTTGCCAGTGAGCCCCCATTTGTAAAAGTCTGTCCTCTCTTAGCCTCTATCACCTTCCCTTCTCCTGGTCTCCTCAGACCCCACCAACCCTTTCTTCTTTCTCTCCTCCATGCGCATCTAAACACTCTGTTAAATACACAGATGCTCACTGAGGTTCCATCTCAAGCTCATGGACCTTTTTTCCTTGCCCTCCTTGAGCATCATCTCATGACTTAAAGAAATCACCACTTTGCCAACAGATGCTACACTCCATCCCCAGGCTGCAGCTCTTTCCTGAAGATTGGATGCTGACACCTGGCATCAACCAGAATCACCCCATGGGATGCCTCCACCACAATGCTGCCAGCACGGCCAGGGCCTGCCCAGCTCTCCTCCTCCGTCGCCACCTTCATCATCCTGCTCCTCCTCCTGGTTTTCCAAAGGTTTAGTTTTTTAGTATAACCACAGCTCATATCCAGATGACACCACTCTAAGGGCAGAGAGTGACGAACTACAGAGCCTTTCGAGAAGGGTCCAAGAGGAGAATGAAAAAGCTGGCTTAAAACTCAGCGTTTAAAAAACTTAAGATCATGGCATCCAGTCCCATTACTTCATGGCAAATAGAAGCGGAAAAAGTGGAAACTGTGACAGAGTTTATCTTCTTGGTCTCCAAAATCACTGAGGACGATGACTGCAGCCATGAAATTAAAAGACGTGTGCTCCTTGGAAGGAAAGCTATGACAAACCTAGACAGCATGTTAAAAAGCAGACACTTGACTTTTCCAATCAAGGTCTGTGTAGTCAAAGCTATGATTTTTCCAGTAGTCATGTATGGATGTGAGAGTTGGACCATAAATAAGCCTGAGCACTAAGAATTGATGCTTTCAAATTGGGGTGCTGGAGAAGACTCTTGAGAGTCTTTTGGATAGCAAGGAGATCAAGTCAATCCTAAAGGAAATCAACCCTGAATATTCGTTGGAAGGACTGAAGCTGAATTTCCAATACTTTTGGCCACCTGATGTGAAGAGCCAACTCATTGAAAAAGACCTTGATGCTGGGAAAGATTGGAGGTGGGAGGAGAAGGGGGTGACAGAGGATGAGAGGGCTGGATGGCATCACTGACTCCATGGACATGAGTTTGAGCACGCTCAGAGAGATGCCAAAGGACAGGGGAGCCCAGTGTGTGCTGTCCCTGGGGTCTCAAAGAGTCAAATGCGACTTAGGGACTGAACAAGAACAATATGGAGTTCTGTCCTTGAGCTTTTCGTTTTTGCACACACCCTGGCCCCCATGGGAAGTTCAGTGGAATAGTCAAGGCCCAGCAGACATCTCTCCCATCCCAGGCAGCCCAGAGGCATGGATCTGAGCAACGGCGGGTTTCTGCAGAGTCCTAGGGTCAAGGTTAGGGTGCAGCCCCTTCAACAGCAGGTTTCCGTCCTGACACCCATGTCCGGGGTTTCAGGAAGCCTTATTTCCGGTCATCCCTCTCTTGTGCTCTGCCCTCTTTTAAGCTCCTCTGTCGTCCCCAGCCCCACCCATGCTTCCTGGATGGAGTCCCACAGGGCCATTGTTCCCTCCTGATGGAGCCTTGCCGGCTCTGGACTCCTGTGAGTACAGGAGGAAATGGTCGGAAGCTGCCCGGTGGTCTGGCTTCAGGCCCAGACTGTGGGATTTATTTTGCTGTAAAAATCCCATCTTGTTCTCTCTGTGAGTTACATTACAGAAAGTCTCTTCTCAACTGAATCTAACAACACAGAAAAAGGATTATACACCATGACCGAGTGGGATTTAGCCCAGGCTTAGCATCCAAAAGTCAATTAATGTAATACACTATATCATTAAAATAAAGGACAGGAACCACACCATCATCTCAACAGATGCAGAAAAAAGCATTTGACAAAAGCCAACACCCCTTCATGATTTAAAAAAAAAAAAAATAGAAATGAAAACTTCCTCAGCCTAATAAAGAGCAACTACAAAAAATCCAGAGCTGACATCATCCATCATGGTAAAGGACCGGATGTTTTTCCCTTAAGATCGCCTCTCTTCCGTTCACTTCAGTCGTTCAGTCATGTCTGACTCTTTGTGACCCCATGGACTGCAGCATGCCAGGCTTTTATCCAGCATTACATTGAAGGTTCTCACCAGGACAATCAGGCTTCCCCAGTGGCTCAGCGGTAAGGAATCTGCCTGCAGTGCAGAAGATGCAGGAGACGTAGGTTCAATCCCTGGGTCAGGAAGATCCCCTGGAGGAGGAAATGGCAACCCACTCCAGTGTTCTTGCCGGGAAAATCCCATGGACAGAGGAGCCTGGGGCCGCAAGAGGCACCAGGGCAGTCAGGGAAGAAAACTAAATGAAAAGCAAAGCATAATATTGAAAAGGAAGAAATAAAGCTATATTTGCAGATGACATGATCTTGTATATAGAAAACCCAAAGGAATTCACTAAAAGCAGTTTTAGAAACTGATGAAAATATTCAGTGAGATTACCAGGTAGGATGTAAGACCAATATTCAAAGTAACTGCCTTCTATACACTTACTGCGAAAAATTAGTATTAGGAAAACAATTCGATTTATAATACCATCCAAAAAAACAGGAACAGACTTAACAAAAGAAGTGGAAGACTTCTACTCTGAAGACTGCAAATCAAAATTGCTGAAAAAATAATGAAGACCTAGATAAGTAGGAAGATACATCATGTTCGTAGATTGAAAAACTTAATAATGTTAATATAGCAAAAATCCCCAGATTTATCTACAGATTCAACACAGTCCCCATCAGGATTCCAGCTGGCTTATTTGCAAGAAATTGACAAGCTGATCTTGAAATCCATATGGAAATTCAAGGGACCCAGAACAGCCAAAGCAGTCTTGGAAAAGAACAGAATTGGAGGACTCTTCCCAGTTTGAAAACTTACCGCAAACCTGCAACAATCAGGACAGTGTGATGCTGGCCTCAGGAAAGACCTCTCGGTCAATGGAATAGAACTGAGTCCAGAAATAAACCCTCACATTTACAGTCAATTGATTTTTTTTACAGTGGTGCCCAGACAATTCAATGGAGAAAGAATAGTCTTTTCAACCAGTGCTGCTGGGACCATTGGATTGCCACCTGCAAAAGAATGAGGTTGGACCCCTACCTCACACAGTTAACCAGTAATGCCTCATAGACCTGAAAGAAAGAGCTATGCCTATAAAAACTCTTAGAAGAAAATGGAGACATGCGTCTTCGTGACCTTGCATTAAGCAGTGGTGTCTTGCACATGACAACAAAGGCACAAGCATCAAAAGAAAGCTTAAACTGAACCTCATCAAAGCTAAAATATTTTGTTGTAAAGGAAATCATCAAGAAAGTGAAAAGACAACTCAGAATATTGGCAAATCATTTATCTGACAAAGAATCTGTATCTAGAACGTATAAACGACCCTTGCAACTCAACACTGGAAAGGCAAATAACCCCAATTTTAAAAAGGGCCAAAGATCTGAACACACATTTTTTTCAAAGTATACAAATGGCCAGTAAGCACGTGAAAAGATGTGAACATCGTTAGCCCCAAGGGAGATACAAATCAAAATCACAACGCAGTACCACCATACCCATGAGGATAGCTAAATGAAAGGAGCAAAATTAAGGAAAACAAACAATCACAATTGTTGGCAAGAGTCTGGAGGAACTTAAATCTTCTGCTTTCTGCCAGGATTGTAAAACGGTGCAAATACTTTGAAAAACAGTCTAGTATTTCTTTAAAAGGTTAACGGTAAGAGTAACCATATGACCTAGCAATTCAAAATGAAAACATTAGCACGTACAAAATCCTATACACAAATGTTGATTGTGGCACAGTTCAGAAAAGCCAAAAAGCAGAAATAACCCAAATGTCCATCAACTGATGAGTGGATAAAGTGTGGCATAGCCATGCAGTGGATATCATTTAGCAATTGAAATACTGAAGCATACCACAACATGGGTGAACCTCAAAAATGGCATACTAAATGAAGGAAGCCACACACACACACACACACACATGTTGAATGATTCTATTTATGAAATATCCAGAATATGCAAATCCATAGAGAGAGAAAGTAGATTAGTGATTGATTGGAGAAGGAAGTTGGGAAAAAGTGGTCAGTAACTACAAATGGGTAAGATCTTTTGGGAGCAAATATGAAAATGTTCTAAAATTAACTGTGATGATGGTTGCACAACTCTGAATATACTAAAAACCACTCAGTCAGACATTTTCTTTTTTTATTATTTTAATTTTATTGGAAGCGTGTTTTGAATAGGTGGATTATATGGTATATGAATTACATCAATAAAGCTGATCTATACCTTATCAAACCAGTCAATCGTAAATGAAACCCTGAATATTCATTAGAAGGACTGATGTTGAAGCTGAATCTCCAGTACTTTGGCCACCCAATCTGAAGAGCTGATTCATTAGAAAACACCCCAATGCTGGGAAGGATTGAAGGTGGGAAGAGAAGGGGACGACAGAGGATGAGATGGTTGGATGGCATCACTGACTCAACGGACATGAGTTTGAGCAAGCTCCGGGAAATGGTGAAGGACAGGGAAGCCTGGTGTGCTGCAGTCCATGGGGTGGCAAAGGTCGGACACGACTGAGTGACTGAAAAACAGCATACCATAATAATGATATAAATATAATAACATCTCAGTTCAGTTCAGTCGCTCAGTCCTGACTGACTCTTTGCAATCCCATGAACCTCAGTACACCAGGCCTCCCTGTCCATCACCAACTCCTGGAGTCCACCCAAACCCGTGTCCATTGAGCTGGTGATGCCATCCAACCATCTCATCTTCTGTCGTCCGTCCCCTTCGCCTCCTACCCTCAATCTTTCCCAGCATCGGGGTCTTTTCAAATGAGTCAGCTCTTCGCATCAGGTGGCCAAAGGATTGGAGTTTCAGCTTCAACATCAGTCCTTCCAATGAACACTCAGGACTGATCTTCTTTAGGATGGACTGGTTGGATCTCCTTGCAGTCCAAGAGACTCTCAAGAGTCTTCTCCAACACCACAGTTCAAAAACATCAATTCTTCGGCACTCAGCTTTCTTTATAGGCCAACTGTCACATCCATACATGACCACTGGAAAAACCATAGCCTTGACTAGACGGACCTTTGTTAACAAAGTAATGTCTCTGCTTTTTAATATGCTGTCTAGGTTGGTCATAACTTTTTTTCCAAGGAGTAAGCATCTTTTAATTTCATGGCTGCAATGACCGTCTGCATTGATTTTAGAGCCCAGAAAAATAAAGTCAGCCATAACATAATAGTAATAGATATTTTAAGTCTCCTTTGCAGCTCTCAATTGCTGTAGGCCCTACACAGGAAGGGAACTGGGAGCAGCGGGTCAGCGGGAGCAAGACCCCTGGCACATACCCTTGAGAGACACCCCACACACACACTCAGAGTAGGGGAAGGAGCAAGGTTCTGGAGTCACCGCCTCCGTGCTGGCAACCAGGGTCCTGCTCGTGAACTCTGAGCAGATCTTCAGACTGCCTCATGCCTCAGGCCCGCATCTCCCCGGTGAGGGTGGGAACAAGCCCCTCTGATGTGCGCCTGTAAGGATTAAGTGAGAGAGTCCGAGCCAGGCACAGAGCAAGGGCCCCGGAGCCCTGTGGTCGGCGCTCCCAGTGCTGTGCGCGCAGCTGGGCATAAGAAGCAATGAACAAGGCAGGCGGGCACGGACGTGCAGCTGCCGTGTCCTCTGGTCAAGGCAAGCCCCAACCCGGGCCTGCTTGGAGCCGAAGTTCCTGCAGCTCCCCCCTGGGCTGTGCTCCTAAGAGCCCCTCGACCAGGGTAGTGCTCCTCCTCAGCCTCTTATGGTCTTTTCCCTGTGCCCCATGAAACCAGGCCCTCCCGCCAGGCACAGGGAGGAAGGAAGGAGAGACTCAGCCCTGGGCCCCCTGCTCGGCCAACAGCCCCTCCTCTCCCCTCCCCCAGCTGGCACCCACCCTGCAGGCTGCACGCCAACCCCCACCCTCCAGCCCTCTGCCCAGCAGACTGGCCATCCCCCAGCACACAGTGGCCTTGTCCCCAAAGCCCTGCAAGCTATACACACCCCCATGCCCCCTGGGCCTCCAGCACCCTCCACCGTTCGCTTTTATTCCCGAAGATGGAATGTATCACACCCTCCCTCCCTTTTCTAGGCATCCCCAGCCCCTTCCTGCAGACTGGCATACAGGGCTGTCTCTCAGCCCGAGGGTGCAGGACTCACAGGGACAAACCTCAGGTGGCCTCATCTCTGTAGAGGAGCTCACAGGTGCTGGGGGGCGGTTCCAGGAAACCCCCAGCAAAGGTGAGATCTTTAGCTCTGTGTCTAAGTTGTCCCTGAGCCAAAGGGGAGTGAAAGAGGCCCAGATTATGCTTGGGCATCTCCATGGAGGCTCCCCACCACCCCTCACTGCTTCCTCTCCTCTTGCTGCCCTGGTTGAGGGCCGGTGGGTTGCCATGGCAATGTGGCCAAATCTGCTCACCACCACCCCCAGGCCGGAAGTCCTCCTCCTTCCAGTGCCTCAATTGTTGCTCCTCAGTTAGTGTGGAGGCTCCACTGAAATAAGACAGCTTTGGATTACATCCAGACTGCTTCAGAGAGAAGTGATGTCACCCTCCGTGTCATGGGGTGTTTTCAGACCTGAGATCCGGGACCTCAGATCCTCATCAACAAAGGAAGTCTTGAGTTCACCTGCAAAACAGCTCAGAGGAACGCACCAGAACCCATTGTCAACCCCAGGCAGCTTCCTTCCGCTTGGAGATCCCTCCGTTTCCCATGCTTAGGGCTAAGATGCTAGAACGTTCAGTCAGGTGCTTCCCTCCTTCCCCCTGTCCAAATCTGAACACCAGATTTGAGGAAAGGAAGGGCCAGCAATTCAGACCACACCAACCAGGAACCACGTCCTGAGACCTGGCCCAGGACACACTCTAGGAAAGCATGTCCAGCAGCCCTGAGAGCACATTAATAAGGGCATCCCACAGTGCATCCGAGGCTGAATTTTCTTTAGCTCTTAATTCTTTTTTCTATATGTGGGCTCATTTTTTTTTCCTCTCTGTTTCTCCCAGATGGAACCTAAACGCCTGAAAAAACAGCTTCCCAAAATGCTGAAACTCCTGAAGCCAGACGACAGGATTCTAATTGTGGGGACCACAAAGCGACCTTTTGATGCGGAACTTCAACCTTTCTGCAAAGCTTACCAAAAAATTATTTTGGTTCCCAGACCAGACTACGCTTCCAGATACGGCAAGTACCCCCCACCCTTTCCTGTGTGCAGCCTGTGAGGCTGGGCCATCCGCGATGACCGTGCTGTCCTGTGGGCCAGGAGGGTGGCCTTCGTCACCCAGGAGCATCAAGAGGGGGCGTGAGCCCCCGTGTGCCGGGGTCAGCCAGACTCGAGCTATAAACGCAAATACCAGGTCAGAAGAGCAAAGCATACGCCTCTCTTCTGTTGTTAACATGATCGTTTTTCCCTGGACAAAAAGAAACTGGACAGAGGTTGTTACTTTGAGCCCCGAGGGAGACAGAAGCCTCGAGGGTGTGAATTTCCCTTCCGACAGGCAGACCCGGGTCCCTCACTTTGTCCCTGTGGTGGTGCTGCCTTTCTCATCCGGCAGCATTTCTTTTCACGAGGTCGATTTTTTTTTTCCCTCAATCTTAAAATATTAGTTCAGGAGAACATTGATTGACTTACACGCTAAATACAATGGCTTATTTTTCTCCGTGGTTTTTTTTTTTTTTTTTTTTT
>SJYW01050203.1:26143-41870 GCA_006410735.1 Raphicerus campestris
TTTTTTTTTTTTTTTTTTTTTTTTTTGAACAGAGAGATTCAAAATCCACGTTTTTTGAAATCTGTTATTAACGGGGAACCGTACCAACCAGGGACCCTGGGAGACAGGGCAGTGAAACGGGGAAGAAGGGTGAGATGTGGGCTCTGAGCAGACCTGGGACTGATCCCAGCTTGGCCCCTGAATCACTGATGACCTTGACAAGTTGGCTGACCTTCTGAGCCTCCCCGCTCTCTCATCTGTAACGTAGGAGAACCGTGGAGTTTGCAGGGCGGTGGTGACCCTTCTATGAGATGGCTGGAATGCCCAGCACCATCCCAGCCCCCCAAGAGCACGGGTGGTGGTGGAGGAGAATGGGGAATAAGGTGCTGATGGTTGTCGTGGAGGAGAAGGATTTCCACGGCTGGGCGGCAGATGGCTCGGGAGCTGGCAGTGGTGCTGATGGGGTCTCCACGTCTCCTGCTGTGTGACAGCCCTCCCCAGGGGCTGGAAACAACAACCTATGCCTCTCGTGGTTCTGAGGGGCCACTGGGTTCAGCTGGGGCTTCCCTCCCCCCGAGGTGTTTCATGACGGCGACTGGAGCTTCAGTCACCTGAAGCCTGGATAGGCCTGGACATCCAAGACTGTCCCCTCCGTGACTGGATGAGCCAGAAGCTCTGCTGGGGCTGGGGGAACCAGCTCTCCATTCCCCGTGGCCTTTTGCATGGCACCCGCGTCCCCAGAATCGCATCCTGAGAGCACACGTTTCAAGAGATTCAGGCGGAAGCTGGAAGGATTCTTGTAACCCAGCCTCAAAAGTCACACAGGGTCATCTTTACCACACTCTGCTGGTCAATAGAAAGTCCCAGGGACAGTGGACGACAGAGCCTGTGGAGGTCAAAGCGCAGCTCGCTGAGGGGTCATCTTGGCCAGCCGTGTTGGTGGCGATAAGTCTGGTTTAGAGGTGGTGATGGTGGTGATGGTGTCGGAAACGGTGGTGATGGCGACTGCAGTCTGAGGAGGGTGGTCATGCCTGCAGCCTGGGGGTGAAGGAGATGCTGGCAGTCACGGTGGTGGTGGCAACAGAGGAGATGGAGCTAGCGATGACTCAGCAGCAATGGTTAGCACCGATGATAGTAATAAAATCTACTGGGTCAGACTTGGTTTCTATTAACCCTTCACAATAGCATCACCAAAACAGAGAGGCTATATGGTCCTTTCTGGCTGTTCTTAATCTCCTGGCTAATGTGATTTGCTGAAAGAACAGCCCTTTATTCCCCATACGTGAAAGTCTTTCAGCTTATTAGCCACTCGGCCTGCAACATGCACTCATTTCTGTCTCTATAAACTGTGGTTCTGACTTCATAAATCAGTGTTATATACAAAGCACTGGGAGACTTTGGATGCAGTTATTTCTCCATCATCTAGGGGCTTCTCTAACTTCTGGGGCCTGCAAGCCCTCCACTGGATCCTCTGCAGCCAACCAGCACCAAAGGGAGAAAAAGATCCTATAAATGATCTNCCCCATGGCCCCCACTTTCTCAGCAGGGCTGATGGCAGATGCCAGCATCCCTGAGCCTCAGGGCTCCCCCGAGAGCAGCACAAGAGGGAGGCGACCGCGCAGGCGCTCCTGGGCCGCGCAGTGTGTTTACGAGCTGCACTGAGCAAATGCATGGTGAAGACATCCGCCTCCTGATCCCCATGGGAGGGGGTTGAGGGCTTCCTGCTGCGGCAGGAAAGGCTGACTTTGCCCCCCCACGGCTCCCCACTGCACAGGGAGCAGGAAGGGCCGCTCAGAAGAGCGCGGCCACAAAAAACCCAAACCAGAATCCCCGCACTCCACGCGGAGCTCAGAGAGGTTGTCAGCCTTCCCAAAGTCACAGTTGCTCCAGACACCACCAGACCACACCACGACTNCAGGGAGCAGGAAGGGCCGCTCAGAAGAGCGCGGCCACAAAAAACCCAAACCAGAATCCCCGCACTCCACGCGGAGCTCAGAGAGGTTGTCAGCCTTCCCAAAGTCACAGTTGCTCCAGACACCACCAGACCACACCACGACTTGGGGGACAGGGAGGGAAGCTGAACACCAGTGGTGCAGGGCCTGTCCTGGGGGTCCCCAGGGAGCCACATGTGCTTCCTCATCTATGAAAGACCTGGGGGTGAGCCTCATAAACATCCTTCTAGCTCTGAGTTCCTGTTGCCCTTGGGATGGAAGCACTCCAGAGAAGGTCTGTAAGCCTTAGCCCCATGGCAGTCATCAGGGTCACCGGTAATAAGAGGACTGTGGCCAGGCTTACCCGACTCCTAAACACCTGGGCTCGGACGTTTCCCCGAGGGAAGCACCCGCAGCCTCAGGAGGCCGGGTCCTCTGCCTGCAGCCCAATATTCAGCATCTCTACAGAAGACAGAGCAGCGTGCTGGGCTCAGGCGGGGGCTACCCCAACAGAAGCTGACCCAGTGCCGATGAAGAAGATAAACAGCTGGAGTCAGAGCTGCTGTGCTCTGCATAGGATTCTCTGAACATCCTGGCTGATCTTATGTCCCAGAATTACAGATTCAGGGCTGGAGCCCTGCCTGGTGAGAAGTCTTCCTCACTCTGGAGAGCAGGGGTGATATTCATCTGCCCTTGCAGAGTCAGCCACGACTAAAGTGACTCAGCACAGACGTGCTCTCAGCACCTGAAACTGCCTTTAGAGTCTTTCTTCTGAAGGAGAACTTCCCAATAGTCTTTTATCAAAATGTGAACACTCGTGAGAGGGGATGTGCATTTGTGCTTTTATTGAGTTATGACACAAACACAATAAAGGGACTTTGCTCACCATCTAGGATTCGAAGGGGAGGTGTGGCCAGCACTTAGAAGCCCACTTGCGGAGATGTCCAATCAACAGACAAGCGGATTAAAGAGGATATGGTACATATATTCAATGAAATGTTATTCAATCATTAAGTCGTGTCTGAATCTTTGCGACCCCATGTATTGCAACACGCCAGGCTCCTCTGTCCTTCACCATCTCCTAGAGTCTGTTCAAACTCGTGTCTGTTGAGCCACCAACTCAATGGCATATTCAGTTCAGTTCAGTTCATTTGTTCAGTCGTGTCCGACTCTTTGCGACCCCATGAATCGCAGCACGCCAGGCCTCCCTGTCCATCACCAACTCCCAGAGTTCACTCAGACTCATGTCCATCCAGTCAGTGATGCCATCCAGCCATCTCATCCTCTGTCATCCCCTTTTCCTCTTGCCCCCAATCCCTCCCAGCATCAGAGTCTTTTCCAGTGAGTCAGCTCTTCACATGAGGTGGCCAAAGTACTGGAGTTTCAGCTTTAGCATCATTCC
Organism: Raphicerus campestris; assembly: GCA_006410735.1. Lineage (NCBI taxonomy): Eukaryota > Metazoa > Chordata > Mammalia > Artiodactyla > Bovidae > Raphicerus > Raphicerus campestris. The sequence goes on from SJYW01050203.1 coordinate 29,456, forward strand.
TTCCAAAGAAATCCCAGGGCTGATCTCCTTCAGATGCAGTCCAAGGGACTCTCAAGAGTCTTCGCCAACACCAGTGGAATGTTACTCAGTCATAAAAAAGAAGGATATAATGCAATTTGAGGCAGATTATCATACTAAGTGAAGTAAGCCAGACAGAGAAAGACAAATATCATATGGTAATGCATATTTGTGAAATCTAAAAAAAAAAAAGGTACAAATTAACTTATTGGCAAAACAAAAAGATATTCACAGACATAGAAAACAAACTTACAGTTACCAAAGGAGAATGAGGGAGGAGAGGGATAAATTAGGAGCTTGGCATTAACACACACACACACACACACACACTATATATATATATAAGTCATAACCAACAAGGACTTCCTGTATAGCACAGGGAATTATATTAATATTGGTAATAAACTACAAGCAAAAAGAATCTGAAAAAGGATATATGTATATAAATAACTGAATTGCATCAATATATGTATATAAAGCTATGACCAACCTAGACAGCATATTATAAAGCAGAGACATTACTTTACCAACAAAGGTCCATCTAGTCAAAGCTACGGTTTTTCCAGTAATCATATAAGGATGTGAGTTGGACCATAAAGAAAGCTGAATGCAAAGAATTGATGCTTTTGAACTGTGGTGTTGGAGAAGACTCTTGAGAGTCCCTTGGACTGCAAGGAGATCCAACCAGTCCATCCTAAAGGAAATCAGCCCGGAATATTCACTGGAAGCACTGATGCTGAAGTTGAAACCCCAATACTTTGGCACCTGATGCAAAGAACTGACTCCTTGGAAAAGAACCTGACGCTAGGAAAGATTGAAGGCAGGAGGAGAAGGGGACAACAGAGAATGAGATGGTTGGATGGCATCATCGACTCGATGGACATGAGTTTGAGCACGCTCCAGGAGTTGGTGATGGACAGGGAGGCCTGGCGTGCTGCAGTCCATGCGGTTGCAAAGAGTTGGACACGACTGAGCGACTGAACAGAACTGATGTATATAAATACCACTTTTCTAGTGGTAAAGAAGCCATTTGCCAGTGCAGGAGACATGAGAGACTCGGGTTCGATCCCTGGGTCAGGAAGATCCCCTGCAGGAGGAAATGGCCACCCACTCCAGTATTCTTGCCTAGAGAATCCCATGGACAGAGGAAAATGGTGGGCTACAGTCCACGGGATCGCGAGAGGTGGACATGACTGAAGCAAATTAGCACATGTGTGTAAGTAACTGAATTACCGTGCCATAAGCCTGAAACTAACACAATGCTCTCGATCAGCTACACTTCAATAAAAAAAATAAATACAGGAGAAAAAAAGCCGCCCGCTTGCTGGGCTTCTGCTCTGTGTGTGGCACACACGGGCCACTTCCAACATCATCCACCCAGTGAGATTTGACATTTTCCTCACCAGCCAGGCTGCCACGTTCGTAGGGCTCAGTGGTGGGGAGGTCTCCTTGGGTGGTACCCTAGCAGGGCTGGGCCTGAGCAGAAGCTGATGCCAACCAGAAACCTCGGTCTCCCCATGGCACACACAGGGGTGCAGGGCTCAGTGCCTAGATCCACACCGGGTCCTGGGGGCTCCCACGGCTCCCTGAACGCAGCAGGTCACCCCACCAGGTGACCTGCAGCAGCCAGAGCGGGGATGACAGCCTCTGTCCTAAAGGACAGATTTTACTCCAAGTGGAAACTAATTGATTCTACCTCAGCAACTTTCCCAATTTGTGAGAATTCTACAACTGAAGGATGAGCTGATGGGGAATGTTAGCTTTATATAAAACAGTTAGCCACAGACTTCAAAGGGTTCTCAAAGGTAAATTTAATTACATCCGCCCCAACCAGACATCCAAAATACCCTCGCATAGCTTTTGTGTGTGTATTTATACTGTGTACAATGCCCACGTCCTGTGATATTAGTATGTCTCTTTACATCATTGAAAATAGGAGTCCTTTGGAACTGGTTAGAGCAAATTATAATGCCCCCAGCCAGGGCCTTTTGTTACGCAGCTCTTCAAACAGGGTGCCTGCCTGGCCCTCTGAAAGCTGTGGGGCCACTGGAGTTCATTTGAGAACCCTCTACCCCAAGTTGGTCTTGCAAATTATTTCTGCCCTATGCAGAGAATCTCTTTACTGTCCTCCTGGCATCAAGTGACTTTGAATCTTGCATAATGCATGCTCACACATACACAGGGAAGGGATTATTGTGCTGCCAGGATTTAACAGTGTTTATGGTAATGAGCTGAAGGGACGCAGGATGACAGAGGTTTTGTGTTCGTCCCTGGAGCACGATGGTGCCATGTCCGGTGGCGGGAGAGCGTACGAGCTGTGTGGACTCGGCCTGCACCTACAAACGGGCCTCCGCCGTCCTCCAAAGGCTCCAGATCTGGACACAGGCGGCACCCAACCTTGGTGAAGCCCATTCCTGCCCTCTCTGCTGGCCCCGGGAAAAGGAGGCGCCATCAGTCAGCCAACACTAAGATGACAACGTGACCACACAGGTTTTTCCTGCGGCTTCGCGGGCTTGGCTCCCGAGGCTGGGCAGTGAGCTTGCTGCAGGCCAGCACCAAGGGGCGTTCCACCCCAGATTCTCAGCTCTGTGGAAGGTGGACCCAGCCTCTCTCTGACCAGTAAGGACTGAACTGGGACAGGCACCCCTGTGCGGGCGGCAGCTGAGAGCTTGCCACCCCTGCAGAGACTGGCATCGCTACTTCAACGGCTATGACAGCCGGGGCTCTGTGCAAAGCCAGCCCCGAAGAACCGGGCACTCAGCTCAAGGCTTCTGTCCCCAGTGAGGATGGAGACCTTGCCCATTCTTCAAGGAGCGCACTGAGAGTTTGATGAAGAGCTGGACCAGTCAGGCACCTGCCCAGGGATCCAGCTGAAGGGACACCAGAACAACCCTGGGACCACAGTGCCCTCAAGTGGAGCGTGGCTGGCACTGTCAGTTTGGGACGGGGAACGTGCTCTGTTAAGCCCAGGCCATGCTGGAAATCTCTTATTCTAAATGTAAAGGCATGTATCTTGAGTACATATGAATAAGNAAAATGTCACGACAGGGCCAGTTGTGATTAGTGAGTGCTTTTTGGACCTTTTGGCTCCAGTGTTTCTATCCTGTTTTCAGCAGTCTCCCTCAGAGTGTTTGAGGCCCTCCCAAGGTTTACAGCTGGTCATCAGTCCAGCTGATGATCTTGTCTGAACCACAGGGAGCTACTCACATTACCAAGAAAACCTTGGTAATTTGGGGTTAGAGCAAGACCCCCAGGAAGTCAGGTGACTTAGTGGGAAGGGCTCTTGGTCTGACTTGGCAAGTAGTCTCCCTGTTAACTCTTAAAGGTGAAAGTTTCAGATAGTGTAGAAATATACAAAACCCACTAAGAAAGAACATACCTTAAAAGCCCAGTGTTGAATGGCTGCTTGCCCCCTTCCTTTCAGCAAGCTTTTCTTTATTTTAAAGGGCATACCAGTGAACTCATGTCATTTTCATATTTTCCTAAACATCTGTTTGATTTCAGGACTGGTATGCCAAGACCCCTATGGGTAAAAAGCGAGCCTTGGCATTAACAGGAGGTACCAAAGAAAATGAAAAGGACAAAGGGAAAAAGGAGAAGAAAGGGGGAAAGGAGAAAAAGAAAAAGTAATGCCTTTCTGAGGAGCTGGGGATGCAGGTGTCTCTGACTTGACAGAGGAGACTGCCCAGTGCCCATCTGAAGAGCCACGTTGATGCCCCACGCCCATCAGCCCTGCTCCCACCCAGGTCTTCATTGGTTGACCACCAAGTTAGCTGTCCATAACAGCTATTTCTACAGCTTGTAACTGCTTCTTAGCCTATGCAAAGTTTGTATATAACCCAAACTCACTCTTCACATACTCCACAATCTTTCCAAGGTGGACACTTCATCTCAACAGTACTAGTTGCCAGATTTAAATGTTGATAGTTAGAAAATATTCTAATTTGGCAACTAGTAAGTTCAGTCTATCGCTGATACTACTAGGTTTTTATTAATTCATGTATACGGTATATTATCTTGCACATATTCTAATAAATTAATTCTTTGCTCTATTCATATACTTTAAATAATGCAGTAAAATCTTTTTTCTTGAACTGACTCAGTAATTTGGTTGCTAAAGCTAAAAAAGGATTTTTAAATTAATGATTTCAATCTTCTGAGTTTAAAGATGGGGAGGCTAAGGCCCAGGGTCACAGAGCTAATATTTGGAACCCTGAGGCTGAAGTCATTGCCTCAATTCCCAGGTGACTGATCTTGGGAAGCACTGGAGCACTGGCAGGCCAACAGCTAGTTGAAAAGCACAGCTTGAATGTGGAGTAGGGACTTCCCCGACCATCCAGTGGCCCTGGGTTCAATCCCTGGTCGGGGACCTAAGAGCCTGTGAGGTGTAGTCAAAAATAAAATGGGATAAGAATTGTAGAAGAGAAATGCTAACGAAGAAGTAAAACAAATGCTAAGAAAAGAAAGAAAGATGAGGGTCAAAGATAAATTTCCGTTTTGTAAGAACATGAACGGCTACTTGGTGGAAGACAGTAAGTGACCCACTTTGTGAGAACACAGAGGAAGGAGACGAGCTGAGGTGGGATAAACAATTAAATTTAATTCAAATTAACTGTTGCACAGTTTGGGGCTATGGCACAGAAAGTTCTACAGTCTCCTTCGCTGCAGACCAAGCTCCATCTCCAGACTTTCCTGAGATTTTCAGTGGGTTAGATCTTTAATGCCCGAAATGGGCAGTGGTTCCCAGACATCTTCTGCCCATCAGCACAGACCCCTCAGCCCGCATCTGTACAGGACATGGACACAGATTAGGAGAGAAAGAGATAGCCCCGGGCCCACGTGCACCAAATCTGTTCTGCACAAACTGGAAAGGCACTGAATCTGTTCTCTCGAGCAAACCACTTTTCCAAGTGCACCGCCATAGACTTGCCAAAGGAGCCCCGACTTCAGCCTGTCAGCCTGCTGACCCCTTAACCACCCCAGACCATGTCTGGCCAAGGCTCCAAGAGGCCTGAGGGCTGGAAAGACTCCCCTCTCCCAGCCCAGAGAGCAGGGAAACCATCATCTCTCCAGAGTGATCCCCGTCTTTTCATGTGTCACGGGAGCAAATCCTTGGTTTTGACCCCAGACGAGAACTTCAGGGCTCTAGGGTTTGGTGTTCATTGCAAATAACAGAATCTAGGTTGTAAAGCCACGAGAATTACTACATCATCGTCCGCTGGCCAGCTCATCAAACCATAAGGGATCCATGTTTATTTTTACTTATTTTTGGCCACGCCACTCAGCATGCAGGATCTTGGTTCCCAGCCAGAGGTCCAGCCTGCGCTCCGTGCAGTGGAAGTGCAGATTTTCAACCACTGGGCCACCAGAGAAGCCCCACGATCCATGTTTAAAATCCGAGGTCTTCCTGGGAAAATGATGCAGCCATGTGCTACAACCCCTGTTCTTACCTGATGCAGAGAAAGGACGGCCTTGACTGATGGGAGGAAAGGAGCGTAAAAGCATGCAGAGAGGGCAAGAAGGAAGGGACTGCGGGAAGGAAGGACAAACGGACACTTCCGAGCTGGGCCTGAGCTGTTCCTGGGCCACGATGTGACAATTCGCCCCTCCCGAGCACGTTCTTAAGTGAAGGAGACAGTCATGAGTGTCATTAGCCCTCGTTAAGGGAGCTGCTGTGCAATGAGATCTGGCTAAAGTGGAATTAAAGCTCTCAGTGGCTCTGCCCTCAGCCTGCCCTGCTTTTGGACCCAGAACCACTGTGGGCTAACTCAGCATTCCATCGAGCATGTTCCTGAGGCTGTCGGTCCTTAAACAGACACCTCCATCCAGAACTAGCAGGTTTAGGACACTGAGGCTTCCCAGGTGGCAAAGATGCTAAAGAACTCACCTGCCAAACAGGAGACACGAGTTCAATCCCTGGGTTGGAAAGATCCCCTAGCAGAGGAAATGGCAACCCACTCCAGTATTCTTGCCTGGGGAAGCCCGTGGACAGAGGAGCCTGGAGGGCTACAGTCCATGGGGCCTCAAAGAGTAGGATATGACTGAGCACGTCTGCAAAGTTCAAGTGCACAACGCTCTAGAAACCATTTGCGAGGTTCTTCCTAATGCTCCATCCATGTGTGATATGAAGACAATAACTGTGGGTGGTGTCACATGGTTATTTCAAAAAGTGACTCTAGCTTCAGCCACTAATGACTTTAAGGGGCCCAAACTACTTAGAGAAGTGGCTTCTGGTGCCCTTGCAGGTCTGAAAATTTTAAGAGAAGTGTAGATGATACTAACCCACTCCAGTGTTCTTGCCTGGAGAATCCCAGGGATGGGGGAGCCTGCTGGGCTGCTGTCTATGGGTCGCACAGAGTCGGACACGACTGAAGCGACTTAGCAGCAGCAGCAGCAAATGATACTAACAAGCACAGAGAAACCACAAAAGACCAATGGGTTTGAAACCAAGAGGGCAGCTACTTCAACAGTAAGATTTGGAAAATCAAAGGGATCTTGACCCAAAATACGCCTCCCTATACCACTAGGCTTCCCAGGCGGCACTAGTGGGAAAGAACCCACCTGCCAACGCAGGAGGCAGACGAAGGTTTGATCCTTGAGTGGAGAAGATCCCCTGGAGAAAGAAATGGCAACCCGCTCCAGTATTCCTGCCGTGGACTGGAGAGCCTGGCAGGCTACAGTCCACGGGGTCACAAAGAGTTGGACACAACTGAGTGACTTGGCCCCATGCACTGTTAGAATCACTCATTCACTGATGTGCGGTCCCCTTATCCATCCCCAGTCATTAGAAGACATAGTTGCAGCATGCAGGGATGTGGGGTTCATTCTCCCAAGTCTATCATTGAGCACCTTCTATGTGCCAAGAGGCTCAAGGGAACTGCTTTGCAGTTTAGAGGGGTAGGAGCCATCAGTAAAAGACTTATGTACCGGCTGCATGGAGCCAGATACAAACAAGAGGTGTGGGGACTGAGGCACCTACCCTAAGACTTAGCCTAAGGGATCCAGCTTAGCAACGATTTCTGGATGGAGAATCTGAGATTCCGTGAGTATATGGCAGGTCTGTCTGATTCCTTAGCTCTTTAAAACAGCTGCACTTACTGCCCATATAACTACCTAAGACAGCGTATTTAGGGCCCCTGGTACATGGAATGCACTCGCTATGGGTTTATTGCCTCATCAACATTTCACAGTGCACTTTGCATATCGGGCTTTGGGGCAATAACCCAGAGCCCAGGACTCTGCCTCCAGGAGTCCTGGCCTCTGGCCCCCTACTCCACCCTCACACCCACCCCCACCCTCCTGCTCCACCAACCCACACCCACTGGACTGTCTTCGGAAGTCTCTCTCTTCACACAGGGCAGCTCACCCAGGTCCTCCACATGGCAAATGGACAGGGTCTCTCTCTTTTGGCCTAGAGATTAAGTATCTTAGAAATTCTGTCTCCACCATCAATTCTAGAGGTTTAGAGCAAAGGCCTCGACTGACCCCCGCCCTTCCTGGCCCTGTACCCTCCACGTCTTCATCGGGCAGGAGTTTGGTCTCTGCCTCGTGGAGCTGCGGTGAGGAGCCATCCCAGCTCTGACCATTGTGCCCAGCAGAGCCGGGCACCTGGTGAGGTCACTGTGAGTACCACCTGCTCTTCCATGGCAGGTCCCCAGCTTCCTGAGACAACAGTGCAGTGTGGTGACATGATGGGGGGTTGCCCTGGAACGCCCCTGCCTCCCCAGGGCTAAGGTGTACCTGCAGAAGCCAAGACCCCACCACCACCACCACCCCCAGCCCTTCCCCTTGACCGTTTCCCTTATGGGCCCGTCTGGGGTCTGGGAGGCCTCTGTCGCCCCCTCGGGGACACTGCGGGCTCATCTCTAGAGCCCCTAGGTAGAGAGACCACCGCTCCAGCCTGTTCACAGGTCTCTCCTGGCCCGTCTGGAAGGAGATCGACCAGCATCTGGGAGGAGGGCCCTGGCTTCTTGGAAAGCCCTGTGGTCTGGGCTGGGCTGAGTCCCGACTCACAAGCGAGCTGGGTGACCTTGAGCCAGTCCAACCATACACACCCACACACACAGAGCTCATAACACGGCACACAGAAACACATGAGCCACACACATGCACACACACAAACACACGGATAGACAAAACACACGTGCATGGATACTCGCATATGTGCACACTCCACCCCTATGACACACCCACGAGCACATGCTCACGTGCACACGTGCATGCACACACCCCCATGGCCCCCACTTTCTCAGCAGGGCTGATGGCAGATGCCAGCATCCCTGAGCCTCAGGGCTCCCCCGAGAGCAGCACAAGAGGGAGGCGACCCCGCAGGCGCTCCTGGGCCGCGCAGTGTGTTTACGAGCTGCACTGAGCAAATGCATGGTGAAGACATCCGCCTCCTGATCCCCGTGGGAGGGGGTTGAGGGCTTCCCGCTGCAGCAGGAAAGGCTGACTTTGCCCCCCACGGCTCCCCACTGCACAGGGAGCAGGAAGGGCCGCTCAGAAGAGCGCGGCCACAAAAACCCAAACCAGACTCCCCGCTCTCCATGCAGAGCTCAGAGAGGTTGTCAGCCTTCCCAAAGTCACAGTTGCTCCAGACACCACCAGACCACACCACGATTTGGGGGACAGGGAGGGAAGCTGAACACCAGTGGTGCAGGGCCTGTCCTGGGGGTCCCCAGGGAGCCACATGTGCTTCCTCATCTATGAAAGACCTGGGGGTGAGCCTCATAAACATCCTTCTAGCTCTGAGTTCCTGTTGCCCTTGGGATGGAAGCACTCCAGAGAAGGTCTGTAAGCCTTAACCCCATGGCAGTCATCAGGGTCACTGGTAATAAGAGGACTGTGGCCAGGCTTACCCGACTCCTAAACACCTGGGCTCGGACGTATCCCCGAGGGAAGCACCCGCAGCCTCAGGGGGCCGGGTCCTCTGCCTGCAGCCCAATATTCAGCATCTCTACAGAAGACAGAGCAGCGTGCTGGGCTCAGGCGGGGGCTACCCCAACAGAAGCTGACCCAGTGCCGATGAAGAAGATAAACAGCTGGAGTCAGAGCTGCTGTGCTCTGCATGGGATTCTCTGAACATCCTGGCTGATCTTATGTCCCAGAATTACAGATTCAGGGCTGGAGCCCTGCCTGGTGAGAAGTCTTCCTCACCCTGGAGAGCAGGGGCGATATTCATCTGCCCTTGCAGAGTCAGCCACGACTAAAGTGACTCAGCACAGACGTGCTCTCAGCACCTGAAACTGCCTTTAGAGTCTTTCTTCTGAAGGAGAACTTCCCAATAGTCTTTTATCAAAATGTGAACACTCGTGAGAGGGGATGTGCATTTGTGCTTTTATTGAGTTATGACACAAACACAATAAAGGGACTTTGCTCACCATCCAGGATTCGAAGGGGAGGTGTGGCCAGCACTTAGAAACCCACTTGCAGAGATGTCCAATCAACAGACAAGCGGATTAAAGAGGATATGGTACATATATCCAATGAAATGTTCAATCGTTGTGTCTGAATCTTTGCGACTCCATGTATTGCAACACGCCAGGCTCCTCTGTCCTTCACCACCTCCTAGAGTCTGTTCAAACTCGTGTCTGTTGAGCCACCAACTCAATGGAATATTCAGTTCAGTTCAGTTCATTTGCTCAGTCGTGTCCGACTCTTTGCAACCCCATGAATCGCAGCACGCCAGGCCTCCCTGTCCATCACCAACTCCCAGAGTTCACTCAGACTCATGTCCATCGAGTCAGTGATGCCATCCAGCCATCCCATCCTTTGTCATCCCCTTTTCCTCTTGCCCCCAAACCCTCCCAGCATCAGAGTCTTTTCCAATGAGTCAACTCTTCACATGAGGTGGCCAAAGTACTGGAGTTTCAGCTTTAGCATCATTCCTTCCAAAGAAATCCCAGGGCTGATCTCCTTCAGAATGGACTGGTTGGATCTCCTTGCAGTCCAAGGGACTCTCAAGAGTCTTCGCCAACACCAGTGGAATATTACTCAGTCATAAAAAAGAAGGAAATAATGCAATTTGAGGCAGATTATCATACTAAGTGAAGTAAGCCAGACAGAGAAAGACAAATATCATATGATAATACATATTTGTGAAATCTAAAAAAAAAAGGTACAAATTAACTTATTGACAAAACAAAAAGATATTCACAGACATAGAAAACAAACTTACGGTTACCAAAGGAGAATGAGGGAGGAGAGGGATAAATTAGGAGCTTGGCATTAACACACACACACTATATATATATATAAGTCATAACCAACAAGGACCTCCTGTATAGCACAGGGAATTATATTAATATTGGTAATAAACTACAAGCAAAAAGAATCTGAAAAAGGATATGTGTATATAAATAACTGAATTGCATCAATATATGTATATAAAGCTATGACCCACCTAGACAGCATATTATAAAGCAGAGACATTACTTTGCCAACAAAGGTCCATCTAGTCAAAGCTACGGTTTTTCCAGTAATCATATAAGGATGTGAGTTGGACCGTAAAGAAAGCTGAGTGCAAAGAATTGATGCTTTTGAACTGTGGTGTTGGAGAAGACTCTTGAGAGTCCCTTGGACTGCAAGGAGATCCAACCAGTCCATTCTAAAGAAAATCAGCCCGGAATATTCACTGGAAGCACTGATGCTGAAGTTGAAACCCCAACACTTTGGCACCTGATGCAAAGAACTGACTCCTTGGAAAAGAACCTGACGCTGGGAAAGATTGAAGGCAGGAAGAGAAGGGGACAACAGAGAACGAGATGGTTGGATGGCATCATCGACTCGATGGACATGAGTTTGAGCACGCTGCAGGAGTTGGTGATGGACAGGGAGGCCTGGCGTGCTGCAGTCCATGCGGTTGCAAAGAGCTGGACACGACTGAGCGACTGAACAGAACTGATGTACATAAATACCACTTTTCTAGTGGTAAAGAAGCCATTCGCCAGTGCAGGAGACATGAGAGACTCGGGTTCGATCCCTGGGTCAGGAAGATCCCCTGGAGGAGGAAATGGCCACCCACTCCAGTATTCTTGCCTAGAGAATCCCATGGACAGAGGAAAATGGTGGGCTACAGTCCACGGGATCGCGAGAGNTTTTAACTGAATTTGACTACTAAAAAGTTCCATGCTGCTTTTAGAGGAATAATAAACATGTATCCCTGCCAGGAAAAAAAACCAAACAAACAGGAGACATGCATCCTCAAACATTCATGGAAAGACCTGCAGAAACGTCCATGAAAAGCAGCTGAACTTATTAAACAGTCATTGTCGAGAAGAGCATTCCAAAGGCTGAAGCCAAAGCCTCAGTGGTTCCTGCCAGATTTCAGAAGGTTCCAGAAGAATATTTCTGTACAATGCTCTTCAACAAGTTAGCATTTGTTCTTATTGGGGGGTTGGAGGGGGCAAGGGGAGGCGTGTTCATAACTGGGCTAACACATCCTAGAGGCTCCATCAGAATTTTGACCACATTCTAATACCCAGTGCTGATTCTAACACCTGGTGCTGTGAGCAGCGTGTTATGACTATTTTGGTGGAAAAAGGACATTAGGGAGCCCTGGCTTACCATTTTCCAGGCCACAATCATTTCTTCTCTGCTCTATGTTGCAGCATTCTGGACGATGTCTGGGCATTCCAGAAAGGAAACAGGTTGGCATTGCTTTCTTTGAGAGAAACCCCAGGGCTGGGAGCAGGAACTCCTGCAGCCATTCTGAGCAGGGGCAGGGGGCCCACCGTGAACACAGGCTGTGGGGCAGCTTGTGGCATGGCACTCTCATCCTTAGCCTCACTCTTCACAGCAGCCGCAGAGGTGGCAACTACCCGAGTGCCCAGCGGCAGATAAAGGGATAAACAAAATGCAATCTGTACACAGTTCAGGTTTTAAAAGGAAGGGGTCCTGACAGAGGCCACAACAGAACCTTGAAGACGTTAAGGTGAGTGAAGCTCAGTCATCAAAGGCCGAATCGGGCCTGACCCCACTTGTGGGAGGTCCCTAGAGGAGTCCAAGCCAGAGACAGCAAGGAGGAGGATGATTGCCTCTGGCTGGGGGAAGGAGCATGGGAGGCTAGCATTTGATGGAGACAGAGCTTTGGTTTGGGAAGAGGAAAAATGCTCTCAAGAGGACGGTGGTGATGGTTGCCCAATGATGTGCGTGTCCTTAAAGCCACTAAACTACACGCCTGTGTGTGTGTGAGTCACTCAGTCGCATTCGACTCTTCACAAACTACACGTTTAGAAAAGGTTAAAAATGCAGATTTCATGTTATGTATATATTCTCACAGAATTCCCTGGTGGTCCAGTGGTTAGGACTTAGTGCTTTCACTGCTCTGGGCCCAGGTTCAATCCCCGGCCAGGGAACTAGGATCTCACTTTTTTTTGGGGGGGGGGGCGGGGGGGGG
>SJYW01050203.1:43718-76007 GCA_006410735.1 Raphicerus campestris
TGCAACCCCATGGACTGTATCCCGCCAGTCAAGAAACACTGGAGTGAGTTGCCATTTCCTCCTCCAGAGAATCTTCCCAACCCAGTGACTGAACCTGAGTCTCCTGCATTGGAGGCAGATTCTTTACCATGGAGCCACCTGGGAAGCCCCTATGTGAGCTGTCAGCAAATAGATCCATCGTCCTCTGCAGGCAAGGGGGAGAAAGTCCTGCCCTCACAAAGGTCATGCCCGCAGTCGCAGGGTCCTGATACCGTGCCCCTGGCGTGCCACATTGACACCTCACCGGACAACCATCACATAATCACAGCAGGAACACTGACCACGTCCCTGCCACGGCCACGCTGTTCACGTGTCAATGCTGTGCTCCTCCCATCTGACGGACGAGACAGCTGAGACCCAGAAAAATCAATGAACTCCCAAGGCACACTGCTGGAAGGTGCTGACCCAGACCAGCTGCAAACACTGAGACGGCAAGGGTTCTGCCCAAGCTCAAGGGTTCTGAATGTAAACCCCAGCTCTCAGTGCTCTCAGCTCTTCCTTCACAAATGGACGGAGTGTGCTGCGGGCAGTGACCCATCACCATCTCAGGAGTCTATCCTATCCGCTCAGCTCCAAGTGCTCTGAGCCCCGGAGGGAGTGGACCAGGCGGTGGGTCAGCTGCTGCCCCCTGCCTGGCGGCCTGGGCTCAGCAGCCATTTTCTGGGGGCGTGGGTGGGGGAGGGGGGGGGGTGCGGCCCGGGAGAGAAAGCCCCTGTGGGCAGTTCTGTGAGTGGCCAGTGCAGAAAGGTCACCTCTCCACCCATCTCCACTCCGCTGGTCCTCCTCCTGCCAGGGAATGGATGGAGAAGCTGTGAGCTGGTTTCTCAGCATCCCTATGACAGCCTCAACCAGGTCCCCTGGGGTGGCCCATGCTGGTCAAGGAGCACTAGCTCTCTTTCGTCCAGGGGAGGGCTTCCAACTTCGCCCTGAGTCCGGTGGGAGCTTGGGGGGCAGACTTACCACCCCCTCAGCCCCGACACACACACACCTCTCTTTAAGTCTGTGGCCAAAAGCGTGTGCAGTTCAAAGGGGACAAACCTGTCCATTGGCCAAGGCAGTCGACCTCTAGGGACTCCCCGTGGGGGGCTGTCCTGAGCCAGACCTGGGAAGCGAGGCACTCCCTGTGAGCTTTAGATGATGAAACGGGCCGCTTGCTTCCGCCTTATTTAGATGCAGAATTGTGAGCTGCCAAGCCGTCTTCAAGCTGGTTTCAGACTCCGTGGCCTTGAAGCTACACCAGGTTGCCAGTACATCATGCAAAGCTAGGCTGCAGCGGCGGATCTGGGCGGTAGGGAAGTTTTTGTTTGTTTGTTTTGCTTTTAAACTAAAAATTAATTTTTAATTCATATTTGGGGGGAAGTGAAAACGCGCTACGTCTCAGCTGTGGTGCAGGGACATGACTGAATACATCTGTCAAAACCTAGTGGTGGAGACTTCCCTGGTGGCTCAGTGATAAGGAGTCCACCTGCTAATGCAGGGGGTTCGACGCGGGTTCGACCCCTGGTTCGGGAAGATCCCACGTGCTGCAGAGGAGCTAAACCTGTGCCCCTCAACTACCGAGCCTGTGCTCTAGAGCCCGAGAGCTGCAACTCCTGAGCCCACGCACCCTAGAGCCCGAACCTGCAACAGGAGAAGCCGCAGCAGTGAGAAAGCCATGCACCGCAGCCAGAGGAAGTCCACACGGCGGCAGAGACCCAGCAGAGCCAAAAACAAGTGTGTAAGTTATATTTAAAAACTTGATTATACCTAAAGAAAAGGTGAGCTTTAAAAAAAAATCTCCTGGAAGGCAGTTTCCTCTTTCGTGGGGAGGTTGACCGATTCATGTTCCCTGGTTCTATGTGAATCCCCAGATGGAAACCTGGTTACCTGGCAACACCTTTTGCAATTCACTCCAGTGCTGATTTAGCAAACTTTGTGGGCTTTGTGGGCTTCCCTTGTGGCTCAGCTGGTAAAAAATCCACTTTACCATTTAAATCCATTTACATTCTTTAAATCTATTTAAAGAATGGCTGTGTGCTCATTGCCAGCTTCCAGGTACCAAAGTACCCCAAAGGTGGAATGCACTAGATCAAGGATGACTTCTCAGCTCATGACTCCACCCCCAGGCAGCATCTCCTCCCCCCCAGGACTCCTCAAGGCACCTTTCCCATCAGTCAATCTCATCTTCCTGTTTTCCTCCTTGTCTTCTTGCCCCAGATGTCCAATCCTTGACTTCTCTTCCCTGTTATCATTCACTCCCTGGATAATATCCCACCTGAAGGCCCCAAATATCTTCCAATGCTGAGGACTCCTGCTTACCTGTCTCTTGCCTGGATCTTTCTCTCAGGCTAAAGACGGCGGATGTGTCTCCACCTGCCAACTCAACATCCTCCTTGGAAATGCAACTCAAATTTAACAAGTCCAAAATCAAACTCTGATTTCCCCTCCCCCCAAACCTGTTTCTCCCCAGGTCTCCCCCAGCTCAGAGCCTTGGAATGAATCCTTTCATCGCTCAGCCTCCAAAATCATCCTTGGCTCCCTCTTCCTCTCCCTGGCCATCAGGAAATCCTGACTCTTCTGTCTTCAAAATATACCCAGATTCCACCTTCCTCTCATCCCATCCATGACTCCTGCCCTGGACCAATGCATCAGTGCTCATCTGAACTGCCGTGATAGCCTTCTGGCTCCACCCTTGTCCCCTGCAGCCCGCCCTGAGCACCGCAGCTCAGGCAGGTTGATCATCCCTCTGCTCCAATAACCTCTCACCTCCCTGAGCAGCAGATCCAGCATCCTGACAATGACCACTAGGTCCTTGCATGACTTAGCCCCAATCTGCACCCGGCTCTTCTCCAGCCTGGTGGCAGCCTGGCTCTTTCCAGACACATGTCACGTATTCTTCAGTTGGGGGCTTTGCACCTGCTGTTCTGTTAGCCTGGGGTGCTCTGTGCTCCGATATCTCCCTTCCCTCCGTGTTTGCTGACGCTTGTCTTTGACCCAGTGCCTCGATATGTAACTAGCTGTCTTCTAAAGCCTTATGAACCATCATGTAAAGCCTAGAGAGGAGAGATTGGGTGGATTTACTGTCTCCACTCTCCACCCACCAATGGTGTCAGGGAAGAGAAGAGACACAAAACAGACTTGTCCAGTGTGAGAAGTCTCTGTTTCACCTGACCCCACAGGTGGGTGGCCCCAAACTCGGGGCAATGGACCCCCACTCAGGGAAAGTTGCCCTCAGGGACGGGTGGTGGGGGTCCCGGTAACCCCAGGCCACCTGGCAAGGTCCCGGGAGAGTGAGCCCTCCCTCTCTCCTTCTTCCCAGGCACACGTTCTTCCCCCAAGTGATGACGCCGTCTGCTGCCAGGGCAGGCGAGGCGATGGCATGGCCAGGGCTTATGGATCCGCCCCACGGCCCANATCTCGCAAAGTCAGACACGACTGAGTGACTGAACTGAACTGACTGAAAGTAAGCCCGTCAACATTTGTGTATTGCTACTTGGATACCTTGTTTGAGGATGTATCCAGGCAAGTCTCTGGTATATGTTTATACTTGGTGGTCTCCCTTTTTCTAATTGATTTGCAGGAATTATTTATATAATCTGAAAGTGAGCACTTTGTCTCTTTGACATTTTGCAGATATCTTTCCTCATTTTTTTCTCATGAAATGATGCTTATGAAANATGTTTATACTTGGTGGTCTCCCTTTTTCTAATTGATTTGCAGGAATTATTTATATAATCTGAAAGTGAGCACTTTGTCTCTTTGACATTTTGCAGATATCTTTCCTCATTTTTTTCTCATGAAATGATGCTTATGAAATATTTTCCAGTGCCTTTCATGACTGAAGATCTCTTTCTGATTTCTCATACACGAACATCAGATTGGCTGAAAATGGAGTTCTTCAAGACAGTATTTTCCCCTCAAAATTTTGTGGGGGTCATTCTGTTGCTTTGTGCCTCTTTATTGTTACATGAAGAAAACTGTTACCAATTAGGTAATGTAGCTTTGCTACTGTAAACCTGTAAGAGTTGTTCCTTTTTCCTTGAAATACCAAAATGTCATTGGAATATGCTAGGCATATTTCTAAATATCTTTTCAAAAAGTCTCTTGAAGGCTACTTTAAAGACAATTAAATCTTTTATTTTTAAAAATGCTTAAAGAGAATTTTAATTTGTAGCAAAGATATTCTTCAGCTCAGGAAACTTAACATAGCCCATTTTTTTTTGTTATGGTCTGCCATAATATTGAGTTGGCCAAAAGATTCATTCTGGTTTTTTTTTTAATTGTATGCAAATATCAAATAAACTTTTTGGCCAACCCAATAAACCAGAACAGACAGAGGGCTTAAAAAAACAAACATTTCTCACAGTTCTGGAGGCTGGGAAGTCCAAGATCAAGATGCTGACAAAGTGGGTGTCGTTCTGAAGCCTCTGCTCTTGTTCATAGGTGGCCACCACCGCACCATACGCTCACATGGCCTTCCCTCTCTGTGCCCAGGGAGAGGGGTCTTTAGCGGTTCTTCTAGAAGGACATCAGTTTTATCAGATCAGCTCTGCCCCACACTCAGCACCTTACTGAACCCAAGCCACCTGTTTAAAAGCCCCGTCCCCACCAGAGTCACATAAGCAATTAGGGCTTCAACATATGGGTTTGGTTGGGGACACAGTTCAGTCCACAGCATAATTCACTTTGCATTATTTCCTTGTTTACATATTATAGTCTCTCTGCTCCTATTTCTCCTAAAATATAATGAAATTCCTGAATTTGTCTTCAATGTTACTTTTCTTTATATGCTTTTTTTTTGTCCCCTTTATAGTCTGAGCATGAGAAATTTTCTCTGTCTGGTCTTTTAAATCACTGATCTGATTTTCTGCAATCTCCAATCATTGTGTCCATTTCATTTTAAGACTTAAAGTAATGGTTTTCATCTCAGAGCAATCTTCCTTCATCTCCTTTTCCGTATACACAATGTTCATATAGATTCTCAGTGGCACCATGAATCAGAGATTTTCTCAAATTTTCTCTTGTTTCATGCAGCAACTGTTTCATAAAAAGACATTTGCTCTGATGATTCAAAATAACCTATCCTTTTGCTCTTCTGAATCAGAGTCCATGTTGGTTTATCCTTGGGCTGGGAAGGAGAGGGAAGAATGAGATTTGCAGCTTTCTAAAAACAGTGGTTCAGGTAGAAGAATAATGTGTATTATTTCATAGAAAATTACCCCCCAAACCCAACCACATAAAGCAACAAGCACTTATGATTTTTCCATTTCTGTGCATCAGGAATCCAGGCATGACTCACTGGAGGAGGCTCAGCTCAAAGCTTTTCATGAGGTTGCTGTCGTGTCAAGATCCAACTAGGCTGATGACTCCACTGCCACGCCCCCTCAGTGACAATTGGCAGCCTCAGAATATCCACTTTCAAGTTCACTCACCTGGGACCCTCCACGATGCTGCGTCATCACATGGAAGCCGGCTTCCTCCAGCACAAGCAGGCTGAGGAGAGAAAGCATCCAGGACAGAAGCTGCAGTCCTGTGACCTAACCTCCAAAGTGAAGCCATCCCCTCTGCTGGGCCGAGTCGATTAGGACCAGGTCCACACTCGAGGGGAGGGGATGACACAGCGTGCAGAGATCCAAAATGGGTCAGCGGGGCCATCTCCCAAGTTGCCTACTAGAGTTGGGTAGATCATGGACCGTGTGTGTCCCTGAGGTCAAAGATTTTCAGAACCAGACTAGAGAAGGGCGTGTGTGCTAAGTCGCTTCAGTCATGTCCAGCCCTTTGCAACCCCATGGACGGCAGCCCACCAGGCTCCTCTGTCCATGGGATCCTCCAGGCAAGAATGCTGGAGTGGGTAGCCATGCCTTCCCCCAGGGGATCGTCCCGACCCAGGGATCGATCTTGGGTATCTTGCATTGCTGGCAGAGTCGTTACCACCTGAGCCAGCAGGGAAGCCACTGTTAGCATGTAACCGTCTGGAATGGCTGGTATGATGCTCCCTTCTGAAACATGCATGACTGAACCTGGAAGGCCTGTAGAATGTAACATGAGATGCTGATGTTCTCGGGGCACCCAGGGGGGCTGGGACCCTTCCCAACCTGCCGGAGAGGCAAGACCCACCCCACACGCACCCCAGGGCTCCTCTCCCACTCACGCCTGTGGTGAGCTGGCCCACGCTTCCTCAGTCTTGCCTGCCCTGTGTCTCACAGAGATTCCTCAACACTTTTGTCATGGCGAGATACACACCCTTAACGTCACCCTTAACGTCAGCCGGATACACATCTTCTTTATTTCCAAGACTATCTAAGAGGNGCCTGTGGTGAGCTGGCCCACCCTTCCTCAGTCTTGCCTGCCCTGTGTCTCACAGAGATTCCTCAACACTTTTGTCATGGCGAGATACACACCCTCAACGTCACCCTTAACGTCAGCCGGATACACATCTTCTTGATTTCCAAGACTATCTAAGATGGGAGGGCTTCACACCTGAAAGCAAATTACAAACCTTGCCTCTGCGTCCTTGAACTGGTTAAGGTCAGACCAGCGGAGCACAGACTGCTTTGCTCCATCAGGTTGACTTGTTATTTATTTCTTTTTGGCCACGTCAGCTCTTAAGTTGCGGAGCTCAGGGTCTTCACCACATCACGCAGGACCTTTCGCTGTGGTGCACAGACTCTCTAGATGTGGCTCAAAGGCTCCAGGGCACTCGGGTTCAGCAGTTGCACCACGTGGGGTCTCCATTCCTGACCAGGAATTGAACTTGCCACCTTTGCATTGCTTGAGGATTTTGGCTTCTTGTAAAAATTTTAATTTCAGTTCCTGGGAAAGATCATCTTCACATGTTCTAACAGGGATACCAATTTTATGTTTTAATGTACCCCTAAATGTGTCATCAAAATTTCCCTTGCCCAGTAATTATGACAGCTTTGTGATTGAAATGGAGAAGGCAGTGGCAACCTACTCCAATACCCTTGCCTGGAAAACCCCATGGACAGAGGAGCCTGGTGGGCTGCAGTCCATAGGGTCGCTAAGAGTCAAACACGACTGAGTGACTTCATTTTCACTTTCACTTTCATCTTTGCATTGCAAGGTGGATTTTCAACCCCTGGACCACCAGGAAAGTCCCTATCAGATTGATTTTACCTTTTAACCCTCAGAAGTCAAGCTTTCCACCTTACAATACTGTGGCTCGATAGGTGATGCCCTGTCTCCCCAACCGACGTCAGCGACACCCACAATCAGCNCCTACTCCAATACCCTTGCCTGGAAAACCCCATGGACGGAGGAGCCTGGTGGGCTGCAGTCCATAGGGTCGCTAAGAGTCAGACACGACTGAGCGACTTCATTTTCACTTTCACTTTCACCTTTGCATTGCAAGGTGGATTTTCAACCCCTGGACCACCAGGGAGGTCCCTATCAGATTGATTTTACCTTTTAACCCTCAGATGTCAAGCTTTCCACCTTACAATACTGTGGCTCGATATAGGTGATGCCCTGTCTCCCCAACCGACGTCAGCGACACCCACAATCAGCTGGATCACTCTTGAAAAGCCACGACCCTGGTGGTCTCAGCTCGGCAAGGTGTCTCTTGATCAGGAGACCACCCTCTAGCCACTTGAGATTATTTCAAAGCACTTGCCGTTCTTTCTTTATCCAGTTCCCACCTACGTCACAGCTGCTCCTGGGTCTTTGCTCGCTAAGTCCTTTTAACATTCCTGGTCCCTGCCGCAGTCCTTGGTCCTCTTTACTTCCCTCCCATCCCTTCCCCATCTTTTTTCACAAGACTGCATCTCAAAAGAAAGAACAAACTAGAAAAGAAGGAAGAGGAAGAAACTCAGAGAGGGCAGATTTGAGCCCAGCGGGGGTCTGAATGCAAAGAATGGCCACCCGGTTCTGAAGAGCATGGTGAACTCTGAGTAAATTCTGGGCATTGTATCAAAGTCAAAAAATAAAGAGCACATCCCAAAGATGTGTTTGCATCTTAGCTCCGCCGCTTAGCTGTGTGACCCCCAGGAAGTTGCTTCACTGCTCCGTGATGATGAGCGCTCCTGCCTCGCAGGATGGTTGAGAGAAAAGGTGTTCATATATGAAGCATCTTTAGAAGACTGCCTCATGTACAACAGGACTCTATAAGAAGTACACAGTATATAGTATATTATATACATATGCTACAGTTTTTAGTACATTCTATACCATATACCACAGTGTATAGCATATTCTATACCACATACTACAGTACTTAGTGGGCTTGTCTGATAGCTCAGCTGGTAAAGAATCCGCCTGCAATGCAGGAGACCCCGTTCAATTCCTGGGTCGGGAAGATCCGCTGGAGAAGGGATAGGCTACCCACTCCAATATTCTTGGGCTTCCCTTGTGACTCAGCTGGTAAAGAATCTGCCTGCAATGTGGGAGACCTGGGTTCGATTCTATTAACTAGCTGTGTCAATAAAAATAGAAGTTAACTATTTCTTGAAAGTTATGTAGAACTCATCAGAGGAACTATCTGGAACTGGGTTTGGGAGAGAGGCTCAGGCAGGAGCCCTGGTTTCAATCTTTGGGTCAGTAAGATTTCCTGGAGAAGGGAAAGGCTCCCCAGTCTAGTATTCTGGCCTGGCGAATCCCATGGACCAAACAGACAGGGACTATACAAGAGTCAGACACGGCTGAGCGACCTTCACATCACAGCATATAGTATACTATATTCTCAGCATGTCAAGAAGTGCCTGGCATATACGAGAAGTCAAAAAGTGTTTATTGATGGGAGGAATAAATTAGGAATTTGGAATAAACAAATATACTATACATAAAATAGATAAACAACAAGGACCTACTATACAGCATAGGGAACTATATTCAATATCTTGTAATAACTGAGAATGGAAAAGAATCTGAAAAAGAATAGGTATAGATACTTCGTTGTTATTGTTCAACACTAAGTTGTGTCCAATTGCTTGCAACCCCATGGACTGCAGGACACCAGGTTCCTCTGTCCTTCACTGTCTCCCAGAGTTTGCTCAAACTCATGTTCATTGAGTCAGTGATGCTATCTAACCATCTCATCTTCTGCTACTGTCCCCTTCTCCTTCTGCCCTCAATTTTTCCTAGCACCAGGGTCTTCTTCAGTGATCGGCTCTTTGCATCAGGTGGTCAAAGTATTGGAGTTTCAGCTTCAGCATCAGTCCTTCCAATGAACACTGAGGGTTGATTTCCTTTAGGATTGACTGGTTTGATCTCCTTGCAGTCCAAGGAATTCTCAAGAGTCTCTTCCAGCACCACGATTTGAAAGCATCAATTCTTTAGCACGGAGCGTTCTTTACAGTCCAGGTCAGCCCCGGGCTGGTGAGTCTACTGGGTTAGACAGTGAGATTTGAGCCGAGAGCACTTGAAAGCTGACCTTCAGGGAACCTGTACGTGGAAGGAGTTCTCCAGGACGTAAGGGTTTAACAAGGGCTTTTCAAGCTCAAAGGAGCACTCAGTCTCAGAAGTAGACCCATTTCACAGCGGAATTATGCCACAGTCACTTTGAGTTAACCTGGATATTCCTGGCGCTTGTTCCTGACCTGAGGTCACAATGGGGTCTGCATATATGCGACTAACCGTTTTTCTGAACCATGACCCTCTGCTGGCAACCAACTTATTGATTTTCCTCCTAAGCGGGGCTGAGACTGAATTAGACCTGCACTGTTTCCATTTATTCATCAGGCATTGTTGTCTTGCTGCACAATAGTTCAAGACCAGGAGTAATGATAGAGAAAAACTTCCAAGGCTGGTGGTCTCAAAGGCATGCTACTCGTCTCTCTGCACAGTTATACCGAGCTCATCAGATGCAAACTGCGTGATGCAAACAATTTTAGATAGCGTCTATGCTCTTCTATGAGGATCTGTGCTATTAGTCTTCATCTAACCAAACTTGTACACATAACTTGATGTAAGTCACATACAATATATCACTGAAACCATGAATCGTGGCTCTCCAGTTGCTCAGTCATGTTCGATTCGTTGCAGCCCCATGGACCGCAGCACACCAGGCTTTCCTGTCCTTCACCATCTCCTGGACTTTGCTCTAACTCATGCCCATGGAGTTGGTGATGCCATCCAACCATCTCATCCTCTGTCATCCCCTTCTCCAGCCTTCAGTCTTTCCCAGCATCAGGGTCTTTTCTTGATACTGGGAAAGATCATGAATCATGGTACCCTCTGATGATTATTTACACCTCCAAGTGGAACAATGAAGAGACCTTTATCTGATCCAGAGAAAGCCAGGATCTCTCTACCACTGATTGCTTAAATATATTCCTTTCCTTTCAAGGACAGTTAGTGAAGGAGAAAGTCAAATTCAAGATTTCCAAGAAGTTCAGGGAGAAATATTGGTATCTGGTCCCTTCCCCCTCAAATGGTGGCTCAACTTGTAGGGGACTGAGGCATGGTGGGCAGTTGGGGATCCCATGAACAAATCAAAGAAAGGAAAGACAAAGAAACAGAAATCAGAAGATTTCACAATGAAATAAAGAAATTCTGTTGCCTTAAATATAATTTGTGTTAGTTACATTTCAATTCTTAATTTATACATAGCAGGGTTGATAAAGAATTACATTATAACAAAATTAGCCAGAATAATTAGCATAGTATATGTGCTACTGATTAAACACCCAGCAGATAGCTTGATAATTAAGATCAGTGAGTGCCATATTTTGAGGCTTTGTCATCTTATTATCTGCCTAACAAGTGCTTCATCTTTACCTCCCTTCTGATTTGAAGTTTGATAGCAATCTCTAATAATCCTGATTTTATTTCTTTAAGTCGCCTTACCCAAAATCCGATCAACTTCCTGTGATCACTACATTTCGTCTCTTTGTATTGACACAAATGAGCTGGTGTCAAAATTTCTTTGCAAATGTCAGGCATCTGATGCTGCAAGGCATTTGTGTTTGGAATTTCAGATTTAAAATCTCTTTCAAAACCCATCATTCTTTGGTTGGAGAAAGAACCAGACTCTGCAAGTTAGTCAGATGTCTGCATACAGATTCCCAGAGTTCATTTCTCCTTTCTAGGCAGAGCTGCATTGCCAGAGATTCCAGCAATGTCTCCATCAGGGTCCATCAGCAGCCCCTCAAGTGGTCCTGGCTGGCTTCTCTGATGAACCTAACCCGTGATGCCACTGTTCCTCTACTCGAGGAGTCTAGGGTCAGCTGTTTTCCTTTTAACATTCAGCGAGATTTTCTCATAGAAGGCCAGAGTTCAATTGCCAAAGAATGGAAGGCTTAGAGAGTTGACTCACATTCTTTGTCCTGTGTCTGCTGCATCTCTTTAAACCAAAACCAGGATGTGTTCCTGATTTTAAAGGCAGAGTGAACACACTGCTGCTGCTGCTAAGTCACTTCAGTTGTGTCCGACTCTGTGCAACCCCATAGATGGCAGCCCACCAGGCTCCCCCATCCCTGGGATTCTCCAGGCAAGAAGACTGGAGTGGGGTGCCATTGCCTTCTCCAGTGCATGAAAGTGAAGAGTGAAAGTGAAGTCACTCAGTCGTATCCGACTTGTAGCGACCCCATGGACTGCAGCCCACCAGGCTCCTCTGTCCATGGGATTTTCCAGGCAGGAGCACTGGAGTGGGGGGCCATTGCCTTCTCCCATGAACACACTACCTATATCAACCAGGAATACTTTCAGCTGCAAGTCACAGAACACACATGAAGAGTGCTTAAGGAACAAAGACAAGAAGTCTGGCAACTGGCAGCCTGAGGCTGCGACAGAGGTTCAGAAATGTCATCAGGGAGCCATCTGTCTCGCCCCCTCTTTCTGTTCCACCCACCTTAGTATGTCGAGACTTCATCTCATGTCTGTCCCCTCATGGCTATAACATGGCTACCACAGCTCCACCCATCATGTCCATGTTCAAGGAGAGAAGAAAGAGAAATGAAAGAAGTGCCAGCCACTACCTCCCCTTTCAATTAAGAAGGCAAAAATTTCCCAGATGCACCAGAGCAGATCATGCCTGCTCTCACTGGCCACAACTGTGTTACAAGGGAGGCTAAGAAGTCTGGTAGCTAGCAAAGGAGACTAGGGCAGATATTGCTGACGAAGATCAACATAATTCATCACCAGGGGCCAGGCACATTGTCGCAACAAAGAAAACCCAGGCTCTGCTAGTTAGGAGGAAGGAGAACAAATACTGGATAGGAAGTCCAGGGCTGGCTCCTCAAATGCAGATGCAGGCGTGTCAGGGAAAAGCATCAGTACATGGAACAGAAGCTGCAGAGTCATGCAGAGAAGCTGAGAGGAGAAGGGTGTTTCATTCAGGGTTCTCCAGAGAAACAGAACCAAGAGGATGTGTGTGTGTGTGTGTGTGTGTGTGTGTGTGTTGTGTGTGTGTGAATAGTCTTAAAATAAAGACACATATGATTTATTTTTTAAGAAATCAACGCACGTGGCTGCAGCAGCCAGTGAGTCCAAAGCCTGCAGTGTAGGTCGGCAGGCTGGAGACCCAGGAGGAGCTGCAGGTCTAGCCCAAACGCTGCCTGCTAGGAGAATGCCTTCTTGCTTGAGGAGCATCAGTGTTTATTCTTTGAAGGTCTGCTACTGATTGGATGAAGCCCACTCAGACTATGAAGGCTCATCTGCTTTACTCAGAGTCCACCAACTTAAGCATTACTCTCATCAAAAAACCTCACAGGAACACCCAGAATATGTTTGACCAAGNGCTACTGATTGGATGAAGCCCACTCAGACTATGAAGGCTCATCTGCTTTACTCAGAGTCCACCAACTTAAGCATTACTCTCATCAAAAAACCTCACAGGAACATCCAGAATATGTTTGACCAAGTATCTGGGGTGGCATGGCCCAGACAGGTTCACACATAAAATTAACCCTCACATGGGGAGACAGTGAGAAAAGGAAGAGGTGGCAAGACTGAGACACAAGTTGAAGGGGACTCTATAAAAGCCATATCAATACATACATACCTATTGGGTTGGGCAAAAATTCGTTCAGATTTGTCTACAAAATTTTATGTATGGGCTTCCCAGGTGGTACAGTGGTAAAGAACTTGCCTGCCAATGCAGGAGACACGGGAGGTGCGGGTTCAATCCCTGGGTAGCGAAGATCCCCTGGAGGAAGAAATGGCAACCCACTCCAGTCTTCTTGCCTGGAGAATCCCACAGACAGAGGAGCCTGGCAGGCTGCAGCCCGTGGGGTCAGCACAGAGTTGGACACGACGGATCACAACACCAATATGTGTATAACTGAATCACTCTGTGTGCACCAGAATCTACCACCACATTATAAACCAGCTACGCTTCAGTTGAAAAACTATGCTTAATTGTTTAAATTTTAAATATAGGGAAACAACTAGATGAGGGCAGAGAAGAAATAGCACCAAAGGGCACAAACTTGCAACCAGTGGATAATTAAGTCCCGGAGATCCAGCGCACAGGAAGGTGGTAACAGACAACTCTGCTGTGGATGAACGCCAAACTTTCTAAGAGACTCAGAAAACGGAAGCATCTATACCACAAAAAAAGAAAAAGACTTGCCATTCTGTGACATGATAGAGGTGTCAGCTAACACTAGGATGACAATCGTGTCACAGTATATAAATGTATCAAGTCAACATGACCTACACCTTGAACTTGCCAAGTGTTATATATTTCAATTTTTAACGTATCCAAAAACTAACTTTGAAGCTAAATGGCCCAGCCTGGGCCCCTCAAATTATCAGAGCACCCAGGTGCCACTGGAGCCACTGTGTTTCGTGCCCAGGTTGATGGAGGAGATACAGGACCACTCGAGACAGGTTATGGGGGGAAGCCCCCTACCCCCAAGGAATGCACAGAAACCAGCATCGGTGCCTTGCTCGTCCACTGGGCACGGAACTGCATGCTTTAAGCCAAGGTTCACATTCTTAAGAAGTACAGAGGCTGCCACTCACACTTAGGATGCTTGTCTGTGTTCCCTCACGTGCCGATCTTGTCTTCTCGGGGCCGGCCAGTCCATCTCTGAATTTAGAAACCAAAGATGTCCCTGCATTCTCCTCAGCTTCAACTCAGGTCCAATTTATAGTCAACCAGACTCTATTTAGATGAAGTGAAGAGGTACAGTGGTGTATTAATAGAACGTTTCAAAATGTTCCTCTCAACACCACAGAGATTTGCAAGCCCAATCTTGGGGAAAAGGATCTTAAACATTCAAGACAGAGTCTTACTCTGACACAAGAGCACGTCGGTCGGCAGTGCCCAGGACAGCCTGACTTTACAGCCCCGTGCTCCTTGCTTCTCCCACTCACAGAGGCGTTTACTGGCCCCTCTGTAGGATCCTGACGGAGGCCTTGGGGAGATTAATTCCCGACTCTGTGAGGAAGGGAGCGGGCAGGCTGCTGGCAGGTGGCCAGTCCCGGGGCTGTAACTGACCATGTTTTTTCTATTTATAGGCTCGCTCACAGCCCTATCCACACAGCTGCTGACTCTGGACTCAGCTGAGAAGAGCGATTTGGTTAATACACAGGCGACAGCACAATGTCGGTCTCCGATCGCCTTCCTGATTACCCGGTCAACTCAGATTTTGTAAAGAAATTAAAGTCAGCCCTGGAAGGCAAGGATGAGGCGAGACTGAGGGACTTGATTTGCACTGACATTCAGCACGTGGACGCCGTGATAGAACTGGCCAATGACGACTGGATGAAGGACCCCTCCGCCCAGCTGCCCCCCGGGGTGCTTGTAGGTAACCACTGCGTACCTGCTGGGTTCCCCACTGTGCACATGCGAGGGGTGGGCTTTTGAGTGTGGAGGGCAGATGGTTGAAACGGAGAATGATACATGCCCAGCTCTGCAATTATTATTTATTAGCATATGTACGTGCTGCCTATATTGTGTATATGTATATGTACATAGCATATACCTGTGTTTATATACAGTATGTATCATAGTATATATCATATGTCATAGTATGTATACACATATTTACTACATATATACATAGTATTCATATACATATAATAGGTTGGCCAAAAAGTTCCTTCAAGTTTTTCCATAGCATCTTAGGGAATACATAATATATGTAGGTGCCATGTATATAAATATAGATAGTATACATATAGTGTGTAGTATATGTACACCCTACAAGTATACATATGTATATAATGTATACATTATATATGCTATGCATACTTATGCATGTGTGTGTTAGCCACGCAGTCGTGTCCGACTCTTTTCAACCCCAAGGACTGTAGCCCGCCCAGGCTCCCCTGTCCATGGAATTCTGTAGGCAAGAATACTGGAGCCAGTTGCCATTCCCTTCTGCAGCGGATCTTCCCAACCCAGGGTTCAAACCCGGGTCTCTCAGATTGCAGATAAATTCATGAATGTCTGAGCCACCAGGGAAGCCCCGATACGTATGCACACACACACAGAGTATATCTGTGTGTTACACAGGCGATAATCAAAGCAATACCAGAAATTTTAAAAGAAAAAAATTAAACTACAGCATCAGCATCCCAACACAGGGCTCCTTCATTTCTGCACTCTTTTCCCGAGCTAGCCTGTTTGCGTGCGTAAGCTTCCTCGACTTGCAATCTTGAGGGAGACGTAATTTTGTGCTCTGCTCTGCTGAGTTAATATGCCTAAAGTGTTTTCCATGTTGCTGCCTGGCCTTCTTAATTTCAGTCACCTATTGAGGTGATTAACCACGAAATGCTTAAACCAAATTCCTACAAGAAGGGACTGTGCGCTTACATTTTCACTACTATCAGTAATGCTATAATTAGTGTCTTTATTAGCACTCATATGCTTTTTTTCTTATTCAGGGTTGTGTCCTTAGGATAAATCCCTAGGAGCAGAATTCCTGGGACAAGAATAAATTTTCCAAATTGTTCTCTGAAAGGATTTCTATTCCGTCAGTGAGTGTGTGTGTCACGTCCCACCCTGAACATTACGAGTGATTAATACTCACATTTAAATCTCCAATTTAGTCAGCGTGCCCTGGCCCTTCTCTAATGCCTGCTCACCCGCCCTCTCTTTACTGCTCAGGACCAAGTCTTATCCACAGGGTTTGGGTTTTCTTTGCAGATCTGTTCACATGTGACTTGTCTAGTCAGGTCCTTGGGCAATATCTCCTCATGTCTTCATATCTTTTTTGACATCTTGTAGGTCTCCTTCACATAACATAGATATAATACCATTGTCACACTTGCTGAAAATATTTACCCTGACCTGAGATTAACTTTTAATTGTACCAGGCTGTTTTCCAGCTCATCAAACATGCCCTCCGCAAGCCTGCCTTGACTCCTAAGGGATGTGCATGGCTCCCTTCCCCACGCAAGGCAGATTCTTTCCCAACATACACGTGTGAGTACACACACATGTGTACCATCACACACACATGTACCTTCACACACACACACAAACACGTGCTCACTCATGTAGGCAGGTCACCAAAAGGGAACACACTTGGGCCCTTGGTGCTGGCGAGTGGAGATGTAATGTGATGAAGGGCAAGATCAGAGCTTGGTACTTCCAGGCAAGATCAGAGCCTGGCATTTCTGGGCAAGACCAGAGCTTGGCACTTCCGAGGGAGTGGTTATCCCTCTGCTCCGCCTCCCCCAGCCCTCCTCACCCCTCCACGACCTCCACGTTCCCTGAGCTGCCTTTCACTGGGGGTGAAAGCAACCTGCAAGAGGCTTTAGGGAGAAACCAGCTCCTGCTTCTTCTTTTCCTTGGTGTTTCTGATACCTGGGCCCCAGTCAGGGTGAGGGCCCAGCAACCGCGTGCCCAGAGAGCACCCCGCCTCTGGTCAGACCTTAGCTCTGCCTGGAGGGGCCGGGTCCTTACCAAGAACGTACACGGTACAGGCATCAACCCAGGAGCCTGCACGGGGGTGCGGGGGGGACTCTGAACTCCTCCCCCACGCCTCCCCCAGGAGTTGCCCTCCCGAGCCAGCCTGCCCACTGCCTGCTCCTGGGGTGACTTGGTGAATTGCATCCTCCTGGCCCTGCGCTCTCTGACCCCTTGTTGGGTGCAGCTAAAGCCAGGCGCTGTGAGGAGCGGAAAGGGCAGAGTATTTGCTCCAGGGACCCATCCCTGCCAGATGGCCCCTGTGATCCGGCTTCAGCGTTGGGCTGAAGGCTCAGTTCCCGGGTGTCAGCTCTTACCTCCCTGCTTGCCCCTTGAGACACAGGGAGTGGGGCTCCCCTGGTGCCTCTGGAGAGCCCATCGCTTCCCCGAGCCCTGCGTGCCTACGAGATGCCCTGAATCCCCGCCACCTGGCTGGAGCGAGTACTGGCTCCTCTTTCACAAGCCCATCCCCGTGGCTTAGGGCTTTGTATATTTGAAGTTAAAATATCCCTGAGTTAAAATGTCATTTCTTATCCTTTAACAACAGCTGTGTGTGTGTGTGTGTGTGTGTGTGTGTGTATGTGTGTGTGTGTGTGTTAGTCGCTTAGTTGTGTCCAACTCTTTGCGACCCCATGGGCCCCACCAGGCTCCTCTATCCATAGAATTCTCCAGGCAAGAGCACTGCAGTGGGTAGCCATTCCCTTCTCCAGGGGATCTTCCCAACCCAAGGATCAAACCCAGGTCTCCTACCTTACAGGCAGATTCTTTTTGCCACCTATGTTACCAGGGAAGCCCAACAGCAACCTTGATTTGTTCTTTCTTTAGTCACTTTTTTCTGGGGTGTGCTGGGTCTTCGTTGCGACCGCTGGGTGTCTCCCATTTCAGCACACAGGCTTCTCACCACGGTGGCACCTGTGGTTGTGGAGGGCGGGCTCTTGGGCGCTGCTCTGGGCGGCTCTGGAGCGCAGGCTCAGCAGTGGTGGTGCACGGGCTTCTTTGCCCCTTGGCTTCTCATCATTCCCTTGGAATCTCCTCTGACCAGGGATCGAACCTGTGTCCCCTGTACTGGCAGGCAGATTCATAACCACTAGATCACCAGGGAAGTCCAGTCTGTTCTTTCGATTCATTTATTAAATAGCACAACTGTTTTCACAACAGGACACATGGTCAGTGCTACACATTAATATCAATTACAGGTAACATCATACTATTTTAAATAGCTAAATATCTCAGTATTAATAACATGTTTTTATTAATCCAAGATAAAAATCCAGCCTCTCCAACAAAAAGTAAAATGTCGTTTATTTTCACATTGCTGATTTCCTGTGCCATCTTTATTGTCCCCACCTTTTTACTGCACACTTGAAACCAATGAAATTTGTGTGAAAGGAGTCCTGTTCCGTCCCACGATGAACCTTTAGGTTCTAAATCACATCCATACACACTTCTCCCTGCCCAACGGCGCAATTCAAAAGGGCAGAGACAGGTCAGTGCTGCTGACACGCTGTCAGAACCTGAGCTTGTTCCAGGTTATTTTCGTTTCAGGACACTGGTAACCAAGTGAGTAAGCTCGTGGCCTTAGGGCACATCCTGTTTCCAGTGATTTTATTGCAGGGCAAGCAGGCTGGGCTTGAACCTGGGGTGGAGATGCACGAGGCGGCTGCCGCTCCAGCTAACATGTGAGAGTGGGGTTTGAGGGAAACGTGACAGGTCAGGAAACAGGATCTAGTTAGGAGGTGATGGAAGGAGGGTGCCCAGGGAAGAGATGGCAGGGTCTAAACCCAGACAGTGGGCTAGATGAGTGACAGACGGAGGTAAGTGACAACGCTGAGAAACACTGGGAAGGGCTTCGGGGAGAGGAGAGGACAGGGACACCAAGCCAGACAGAAATCAGAGGGATCTGGGATTGTGACGAGGTTTGAGCTTTTGCTGTGAGCCCAGGAGAATGAGGGGAGACTAGAAACAAGAATAACTCACAGGCTGGGCCCCCAGGAGTGCAGAGCCCAGCCGGTGTCATCACAGGTAGCCTGTCAGGCGCCTCAAGGAGCCCTGGAGTGAAACGCTCCAGCGGGAAACTTGGGTTCAGCCACCAATGAGCTGTGTGGCCTCAGAGAAGTCACGTTCCCTCTCTGACTCAGTGCCTCTACTTGTAATTAGTGCATGAGGTTTGATTAGCGCTTCCCAAGCAGAGGTCCCTGAGCAAAACTCCGTGGAGGAGCTCACCTGGGACACGGTCCCTGGAGACCCACGCTGTCAGCGGATGCTGGGGGACAGGGTAAAGTCTTGCGTGGTTTTACCACCAGCAGGAGGGTTGAGGTGGGAGTCGGCAGGTTTGAGGGAGGGATTGGAGGTTTGCGGACACTCTTTGGGAAATATGGCTTGGATCACCTGTTGAGGCCCCGTCCCGCTCCATGCTTCTCTCAAGCCATGATCCCCAAATCTCACTGTCTCAGTCTAAAATGGAATGAGGCTGCCTTTTTCCAGAGTGTGGGAGTAAACGGACTCTTTCCCAGGGGAGGGGTAATTGTGAGTCCTCGGGCAACACACCCCAGAGGAACAAGAGCCGTGTGCATTCAGACATACACGTGGGGGCTTTAGAATGTGTGGTGAGTGGTCGGAACTTGGGGCAACACCTTGAAATACCGCGCACATTGGGAATGGATACAGGGAAGAATTTCAGTTCTCCCAAGGAGGAAGGTGAAGATGAAGGGATGATGAGTGAGAAGACGGGCAGGGACCCAGCAAGGGGCAGGCTCTGAAGATGCCCCCAGACTAGGAGACACAGGGCCGAAGATGAGGCTGAAAGGCATTTCAGGGAAAGCAGAGGCTCTATCGTCCATCCCAAGGACAGCCCTGGTTGAAAGAACTCCGAGTACTGTTTACAGGACAATAATTTGCAGCAGTGAGATAAGTAGCCATTCTTTCTGCTTGTCAACATAAATATCCAGGGACCATGTTTTGCTCAGTGAGATCCCCATGCTTATGTGTGAGCTTATTACTCTTGCAAAATAGAGCAGAAAAAAATAATTATTATTTATTTCTGCAGATCCGTGTTGGCATCCCAGTAAAAGCATAGGGAAAAGAGGAACCAGCCAGGAAAGTGGCTGGAATGACGTGTTCTGGAGAACCCTTCAGGTGTACATGAGGCCCCTTTCAGGGGGCAGAGGGCAAAGACACTTCAAAATTCAGCCTCGACAGATAACAGGGCCAAGTGCCGAACATACCTGCCCTGCCTGGCCGTGGGGTAGAGGAGGGGTCTTCAGTCAGGTTTTCCCTTAAAGATGCAACCCATCTGTGCCCTTGGGAAGCCACCTGCTGTCCTGCAAAGATGTACCTGGGATGCCCCGTAGGGTGCTGGGAAGTGCATGGAGGTCTCTAGCGGGCATTCAACCCCAGTCAGACCCAGACTGGCTTGCTGTGAGGAACCAAGGAGGCTGTTCTGGAGCTGGGCAGTTTGTGTGTGTGTGTGTGTGTGTGCATGTGTGTGAGAGGAGGGGAACAAGCCTGAGCTCCACTTCATCCACAGTCTGCTCCCTCATCTTTCCCACCTACCCTCTCCCAACAAAAACCTCCCCACCGGGACAAAACCCAGGCTCACTTAGACCACCCCATCTTCTAAATCCCTTAGAAGGCCACTTCCCCAGAAAGCCCACCCTGCCGACCCAACACACAGACCCACCTCCTCCCGCCACGAGAGTGTAAAGCCCTCAGTCTCCATCTGTTACTGAAACACAAAACCTTGCTGAGCTAATCTTTATACCCACTGAATGTTTCATTCTCAAATATGACCTCCTTGAGATCAAGACCCTTGCCAGGTATCCAGAGCCTGACAGAAGGCCTTAGCCCTGTGTGTGCTGTCATTCAGTCGTGTCCAACTCTTTGAGACCCCATGGACTGTAGCCTGCCAGGCTCCTCTGTCCATGGGATTCTTCAGGCAAGAATACTGGAGTGGGTGGCCACCTCCTCCTCCAGGGGATCTTCCTGACCCAGGGATCGAACCTGCGTCTCCTGCAGCTTCTGCACTGGCAGGCGGATTCTTTACCACTGAGCTCTCTGGGAAACCTATGAAAGTGAAAGTGAAATCGTTCAGTCATGTCCGACTCTTTGAGACCCCATAGACTGTAGCCCACCAGGCTCCTCCGGCCATGGGATTCTTCAGGCAAGAATACTGGAGTGGGTTGCCATTTCCTTCTCCAGGGGATCTTCCCGACCCATGGATTGAACCCAGGTCTCCTGCATTGCAGGCAGACACTTTAACCTCTGAGCCACCAGGGAGACCTACAGAACGGCTCAAACTCTGGGTGGCCTGCCTGCATGGGCAAGCCAAACTCCCTAGCTAACATCTACCCAGGTGGACACAGTCTGCGTTTCCACAAACACGATCAGAGTGAGTCTTTCAGCAAAGAAATATTTGATTCTACTTTCTGCTAAAGCCAAGTCTGTGCTGTTCAGTATTAGCAATAATGGAATTATTTGACCTCACCTCTTTGCAACACCTATCAGCTCACTGACTTGAGAGAACACAGCAAGGGAGAAAGGATGGTGGGGGAGGGGCGGAGAGACCTTGCTTGCCCCCCAAATGCATCAACTGTACAATTTGGTAACTGGCGTAATCAAACTACTTAAGAAACAACTGATTACTAATTGCTATTATTAAGGATGTCAGCATTCCATGATTTTGCTGCTGATATATTATATACAAGTCAAGATGCTACTTGAATTCTTGATTGAAATAGAAAAACCAGAGGCACTGTGTTGTGTTTGGGGTAATGGTATTTAAGCATCTGGAGGCAAGTTAAAGAAATCCTAATTGGGTTTTTATTAAGAGAGCTCACGCCACCGCACATATAGGTGCCGAGTGAGTGTGGGTGAACGTGGGATGGACAAGGGCCCAGAGGAGTCTGCTGTGGAATTCGACTGCTCCTTCAGTCAGCGCGATGTGCAGCATGCCGTGCGGTCAGGGCTACACCCACCTCCTTCTGCATGGAGGGGAAGGTCCCCACGGAAAGCTCAACAGTTGAATGTAAGTTAAATAAGCACAACTCCCACCTTGGAGGACTCACATTTGAACGAATGACAAGTGCGTGCACATGGACGGTGCAATAGCCACAAGAGATGGGCAGCGACGTGACCTGGGTTCAAGCCTGGCTCTCCCACTATCTGTGTGGTCCTTAACCTGTATGGTCTGTTCTTCTATCTGAATCCTAATTTCAGATAGATTTAAAACTATTGGACTGTTGGGAATTCCCATGCAGTCCAGCGGTTAGGACTCAACGCTTTCACTGCTGAGGCCCAGGATTCAATTTCTGGTCAAGGAATTAATCCCGCAAACTACACAGTACAGCCAAAAAGAAAAAGGAAAAGAAATGGGATTAGTGGGGTCATCTCTCAGGGTGCTTCCAAATGGGACAAACTGGAGTTCTAAGACCAACATGTGGTGTTTTGGGAGATGGACAAAAACCCTGTTGCCTTCATGGGTTTGTAGAACAGGCCCCATATTGATAGGAACCATCGGCTCCAGGTCAGATGGATAGGGAAGGTGTCTCCTGGTGAGAGGTGGGTTTATCAGTTTGACTCACCAAGGAGCAGCAGTCTTGCCCAGAGACGGCCTTGTTCCGATCGTTAGGAGAACAAGTCTGCAGACCAGAGCCTGTCCGTGCTATAACGAGCCCCAAGTGGAGACAATGACTGAGGAATTGCGTGCAGTGAGGATTCTAGTTGGTCTGTGTTTCCCAAGGACTGCTGTCTTTCCCACTTTTCCCAGCAAAGGAAAATGAGGCTCAGAGAGGTTGAGTTCCACATCTCAGGTCCCACAGCTGCAGGACGGGGAAACCCAGAGCTCTTCCCGCTCCCCCGTCACGCCTATAATTGTCCTGCGGCTGCACTGACAGGCCGGGACCCCAGGGCGCTCATGTGTTCCCTTACTGGGCAACAGTCAGTTAGGAGCAGCACACAAACCAGGTCTGCCCCTTGACCTACAGTCGAGGGCTCTCGACACAGACCCACCCCAGACGTGGCCGGAAGATCCATGGGAAACGTCCCCATGGAGGCTGTGACAGCTCTGAGAATCCACATCACACACAGGTATGCAGACACGACACCAAGAGCATGCAGTGCATCACCTCAAATAATTCAGAGTATTCAGAAACACTTTTCAAATAGTATTAAGAAATACTCTACAAATAATAAGAGTATTAAAAAAAAAAAAAAGCTGGGTGAATGAGAAGGGTGTCTCGGCTGCAGAATAAAGACAAAAATGGGCAGCGGGAGGCCAGCAATGGCGGCGAAGGCTGGGGAGACACGGGCTCTGCCGTCTTGACTGCAGCCCTGATCAGAGTGTGTGGGGGCAGGGAGACTCTGCTCGAAGCAAAATGAAATTAAACCTTTCTAAGTACTTATAAATCAGCACCTAATGACACTATCCCACCACCAGCCGGAGCATTGCTCTTATTACTTTGATTCACAAGCCAGGAAAAGATCCGGAATTATGCACAAATTATTGTCCCATCTTCTTAATTAACGCTGATTGCAAAATTCTTGCTAAAGTCCTTGCTAACAGACTCAATTATGCGCTGCCTGAATTGATTCACCCAGATCAAGTGGAATTTATTAGAAATACACTTTCCTACAATAACATCAGATTATCTTTGAATATAGTTAAATTATTTAGGAATAAAATAGTTCCATCAGCAGCCCTTGCTTTAGCTTCAGAAAAATATCTCCCACCACCTAGAATGAAGATATTCCTTTGCTTTCCACCAGACACACACCCTAAGCTCTTTTTTTTCCCCAGAAGCAGGTTGAATCGCTGTGATGAGATGAGATGTATGCCTTCGAGCTAATGGTCCAGCTTCAAAGCATATGGGCAGGAAGAAAAATCCTGCAGGGTCACGTCTCAGCTTCCCCCAGTACGAAACTTCACTGCCTGTGGAACGCGGTGAAATTGCAATTAGACTAAATCAGGATATTTTCAGAATCAAAACTGAGAAACAGGCTAATAAAGACATAATGTATGCTGATGACACACTTCTATTAGCATCATTCCCCAGCACACTGGAGGGTTCGAAAGAACAAAAAGAAAGGAAGATAAGAGGGAAGGTGCTTTTCTGCCTTTCCAGGAGGGCAGTGATTCCTGCAACGGTACACCCTGTTCAGGATAAATATTCCAAAGCAACCAGTTGGAAATAGCAAATGTGTTACCTACAGCCTGGTACCAAATACTAAGCCCAGCAGCTGGGCATTGTACAGAGTCTGGGCTTGTCCTAGTGGCCATATCTGGGCACAGAGTAGGTACGTAATAAATATTAATAGACAAAACAACATATGGAAGACAGTAAAACTCTGCTGGACTGTCCCTTGAAGGATGCACGTGTATCTGATGAGCTGTGATGGAAAGGAAGGGACCGAGACAGAGGGAGCGGAGGAAGCAGATGTGCAGCGCACAGTCCACCTCATGCAGGGAAGTGGGCCTGGCTGGAAACAAGGAGCATAAGTCAGAGGGCAAAGAGGAGTATCCAGGCGAGCAAGTTGGGATTGTATCGTGCGAGGCTACAAATTCTAGACATAGGCATTTACATGTATTCGGAAAGGCAGTGAGGAACCACTCAGCAATGGAATGAGATCCTCTAATCTGGAAAAAGTTAACTCTTGCATAGGTAGGAAGGATAGAGGTGGAGAAACTGGTGCCCTGAGAGCAGCTGCAGACACCCACTTCCCTCCTCCTTTACCAACAGAATCCCTGTGGCAATATAAGGGGCCCGGATGGAGAAAGTCAACACCACTCCTCCCTTGAAGCCNCAATATACAGCCTTGACATATTCCTTTTCCTATTTGGAACAAGTCTGTTGTTCCATGTCCAGTTCTAACTGTTGCTTCCTGACCTGTATATAGGTTTCTCAAGAGGCAAGTCAGGTGTAACCCTCGTTAAAAGCAAGGATTTCTACTCTGAATCTCTGTAGGCCTCTGGTACCTGAAAAATGTCCTGTACATTTACACTCAATATAGAATATTTTCAAATGGTGTAGAAATTCACCCTTCCACCTGCAGACTCAGAAATATCAGTTTCACTAAGCTCTTCCAAAACTTGATTTTTAAAAAGAACCATTCAAGAGACTTTCCTGGTGGGCCGGTGATTAAGAATCCACCTTCCAATGCAGGGGACTCAGGTTCAATCCCTAGTGGGGAACTAAGATCTCACACACCGCAGGCAACGAAGGCCACGCACCGCAACTACTGAGCCAGCATGCTCTGCAGCGAGCCCTCCGAAACAGGAGAAGCCTGACTCCACACCTAGAGAAGCCCCTTAGGGCCACAACCAGAGAAGGCCCATGTGCCACAACAAAGACGCCGCACAGCCAAAAACTTCAAAGAGTTAAAAGACCTTTCACAACTGGATAGATGAAAAAGATCTCTTTTTCTAACTTGCATTTCACATCGGTAAAATTGGATGTTGTGTATGTGTTTAGCGGTCATTTCTATTCCTTATCATGCCTTTTATTTTTCTGTTGGAAATTCAAAGTTCTCTCTCTCTCTTTTTTTTTTTTTTTTTTTTTGCAAATAGAAAAATAAGGTCAATGAACTCTCAATTCATCAGACATCACTGGGCTGGCTTTGCTCTGTGCAGAGTTGCAAAACAACCGAGAGACCACCGAGCACACCCCCTCCTCAACTGCAGGATCAGTGAGCTCCTCATTTCTAGGAGGGATGTGAAGGATGATGAGGTATAGCCATCAGAGCAAGCCAACTTCAGGAGAGAAGCATTTTGCTCCCTGTGTGAGATTCATAAAAAACAATCAGTTGGAACAGGCAATTTGTCTCAAGAGGCAGGAGCTGCAATTTTATCATGTAATTAAATCCCCATGACAGTTGTAAAGAAACGCCACCACCTTTATCAGGGAGAGCTTCAATGGGCTGCTCTCCTGCATGGTTCCCCAGAGTCTGTAAGCCTTCCAGGGCTGTTTACCCGTGGTTGTGCCCACCAAGGACCGGGCTACTCCATCTCCCCCTCAGCCACCGTGGGTGGCAGTGCTCAAGGGCACCTTTGCTTCTGAGCATCCAGAAGAGCCCTCCTGGACTCTGGATGAGAGCAGCTCTTGACCTTTGGATGAGACGGCATTCGTGATGAGAAGTGATGGTGTGGCTTGGCAGGATCTGCCCCGAGCTGGGTCATGCTCTTTGGAAATAAGTTAGCAAGGTGTCCCCACCCCCGCCCCTGTTGTATTCTTCCACATGATGGGAATGAGATTTCTTAATAAGGTGAAATCAGTACAGACAATTTAAGTCATTATTAATAGATACACTTGATCTGAGGGAGTACGATACTCTAATGTTTTGTTAAATGAGGTGTGCCGTGCTAACGTTGTTATTTGGAGAGAAGGTTAGGCCACGTCCATGTTTGGGATTCTGATGTCTGTGTGGCTGGCTTCAGCGGAGGTGGATGTGTCCCGGGCTCTTAAAAGCAGAGTCTTACAGGACTTCTCTGGAGGTCCAGTGGTTAAGGCCTCACCTTAAGAAGCAGGGGGTGAGGGTTCAATCCCCAGGCTGAGAACTAACATCCCACATACCTCATACAAAAAAAAATAAAAATAAAAAATAAAATAAAACATAAAACAGAAGCAATATTGTAACAAATTCAATAAATACTTTTTTAAAAATGGTCCACAAAAAAAGCAAAGCCTTACAGACCTGCCCAGCTTATAATTTTTAAGAAATGTTTTAATTTTTGTGACTTGCTTCTTTCCCTTACATAGTTTTTAACTGATGTATAGCTGGTTTGCAGTGGCGTGTTAGTTTCACATGTACAGCAAAGAGATTCAGTTATACATCCATATATACATTCTTTTTCAGATTCTTTTCCCTTTTAGGTTATTACAAAATATTGAGTATATAGACTTCCCTGCGCTTTACAGTGGGTTCTTGTTTATCTATTTTATATATAGTAGTGTGTCTGTTAATCCCAAATTCCTAATTTATTCTACATGGTAACCCTTGGTAACCCGAAGGGGAAAATTGCTGTCATTTTAAAAAGCTTTAGGGAGGGAGGATGAAGGAGGAGTAGCTTTTAAAAATTAAAAAAAGGAGAGTGAGGATCAAAACACGTGTGAAAGTAAATCCATAGTAAGACATGCAGTACTGGGCCTGNGCTGTCATTTTAAAAAGCTTTAGGGAGGGAGGATGAAGGAGGAGTAGCTTTTAAAAATTAAAAAAAGGAGAGTGAGGATCAAAACACGTGTGAAAGTAAATCCATAGTAAGACATGGGGTACTGGGCCCGACAGCGTGTGTGTGCTCAGCTGCTCACTCATGTCTGCCTCACTTTGACCTCATAAATTGTAGCCCACCAGGCTCCTCTGTCCCTGGGACTCACCAGGCAAGAATACTGGCGTGCTTGCCATTTCCTCCTCCAGGGGATCTTCCTGACCCAGGGATCGAAACTTCCTCTCCCTCATTGGCAGGCAAATTCTTTACCTCTGTGCCACCCAGGAAGCCTGAGCCAGGTGGTAGGAATGTTGGATTTAGTCCCTAGTCATTTACAGAAATGATTCATGTAGGAAGCAGAAAACTGACCAGGATAACGGGATGATACATTGGCATATTTGAGAAAGTGCTCAGACTTTCATGATGTCCCCAAGGGGGAATGACTTCTTGCCCCAGTGTGTCCATTTACTCGGACACTTGACCCCACAAGGAAGCCAGACCTTGGCCTAATAGCCTAGGAAAAAACCCACACAGTAGTCCCTTTCCAAGAGCACGTGCCTCGTGGCACAAACGTGCGGAGTGTCGAGGCCCCAAATAAGCAGGCTGACCCTGTAANGGGATGATACATTGGCATATTTGAGAAAGTGCTCAGACTTTCATGATGTCCCCAAGGGGGAATGACTTCTTGCCCCAGTGCGTCCATTTACTCGGACACTTGACCCCAGAAGGAAGCCAGACCTTGGCCTAATAGCCTAGGAATAAATCCACACAGTAGTCCTTTTCCAAGAGCACGTGCCTCGTGGCACAAACGTGTGGAGTGTCAAGGCCCCAAATAAGCAGGCTGACCCTGTAACAAACCCACTAGCTTCACATTTCAGGCTCAGCTGGGTTTTCCACAAAATATCATCAGAGCTCATCCTCTGATGCTTCTGATGAAAAGAAAATCAATCATTCATCAATTCAATGGCAGGATGCAAAGATCTGATATCACATGAAAATAATAGTTACCGTGTGAACACTAGCTTTTGTTTATCTCATTATCATTGCAAGGTGGATTCTTTTTTTCATCTCATTTGACTGAGAAGGAAAAAATCCCCTCTTGTTAGCTACCAATGCTACAAGCCTTGGTAGTGAGAACAGTTTTTTTGTCTCTTGTGGACAAAACATTACACTTGTAAGTCCCTAACATATTCTTTACAAAGCCATCTTCACATCCGCTGAACTACCTGGCCAGCTCCTAGGAAGATTTAGTCTGTTCGGATTCTGGGCTTCCCTTTTGAGCAATGCCTGCATGTTAGAGGCATCTGGAAAGTTCCTTACTTCCCTGATGCTCAAGCTGTACCCTCCAACCAATTACATCAGGATCTCTCAGGCTGGGATCCAGGCATCAGTGTTTCTAAAGCTCCAGTGATTCTGGAATTCAGCAATGCTTTACATGTACCACGTATGTTATTTCTCTAGTTTGAGTTTTTTAGCAAGATTTTCCTAAAGAATGATCCGTATCTTTTTCCATCTTCTCTGAAAGATTTTCAACCTTCTCTATGCCTACCATATCTATGCCTACATCTCACTGCATTTTAATGAGATAACCATGTCACATAATAAAATTCTCTGAGTCCACCCTGACTTCTTCCTAGTGACCCCAGAGCTCCAAGTGCCCCCACTTCTTTTCTAAATATTCCCAATCCAACCTTTTCATGAGCCATTTAAGGACCCTGCCCAAGACTGCTGCCAGTTCAGGCTTTGAGGAACCAAATTCTCTTCCTATTTGAAAACTGAAATCCTCATCTCCTGGTCCTTCCGTTTTATTCAGCTCCTCAAAGACCTTGACAACTGCTAAGCAACTTTGTAGGTGAATTCACTCTTGAAAGAAACTGAGTTTTCATATCAACTAAAGCAGGCACAGAAGATTGGTGGTGATTCACATCCTGAAGGCTATATGTTGCCTTTAAAGGAAGCTGAGAAGGGTGCTCCTCTGCCTATAATTTAATAGAATTATTTCGTTTTTGATACTGAGCTGTATGAATTCTGTATGATATCTTGCCGGACATATCATATCATATCTTCTTTCATTCAGTGGGTTGCCTTTCTGTTGTGTGGATGGTTTTGATGTGCAAAAGTGTTCTAATTTGAATAGGTCCCATTTGTGTGGTTTTGCTTTTGTTGCCCTTGCCATAGGAGGCATATCCAAAGAAATATTGGTTAGACTGATGTCAAAGAAGTTGCTGCCTATATTTTCTTCTAGAAATTTTATGGCTTGAGATCTTATATTTAAGAGTTTAATTCTTTTTGAGTTTATTTCTGTATATGATATAAGGGAGTGGTCCAGTTTCATCCTTCTCCATGTAGCTGTTCAGTTTTCCCAAAGCCATTTATTGAAGAGACGTTTCCATGTCACATACCCTTGCATCCCCTGCTGTAGACTCACTGATCACACGTGCATGGGTTTATTTCTGGGCTCTCTATCCTTTCCATTGATCTGTGTGTCTGTTACTGTGCCGGTACCATACTGTTTTAATTACCGTAGCTTTGTAGCTAAAGCTGTAGTGACTGAAGTCTGAGAGGATGATACCCCCAGCGTTATTCTTCCTCCTTGAGATTGCTTTGACTGGGAATTCCCACATGTCCAGTGGTTAGGATTTGGTGCTTACACTGGGGTCAGGGCTCAATCCTGGGTTGGGGAACAAAGACCCTGTGAACCTCTAGGTGCAGGCAAGAAAATAAAATTTAGAATAATTAAAAGATTGCTTTGGTTCTTTGAGGTCTTTTGAGGTTCTATACAAATTTTAAGATTATTTTTTCTAGTTCTATGGAAAATGCCATTGATATTTTGATAGGGATATCATTGAGTCTGTATATTGCTTTGGGTCGTATGAACATTTTAACAATATTGATTCTTCCAATCCATGAGCACCAAAAGTCTTTCTATTTGTTTGTGTCACCTTCAATTTCTTTCCCAATGCCTTTCCCTTTTCTGAGTACAGATCTTTTACCTCCTTAGGTAAGCTTATCCCTAGGTATTTCATTCTTTTTGACACAATTGTAAATGAGATTGTTTTCTTCATTTCTCCTTCTGATAGTTCATTATTAGTGAATAGAGATGCAACAGATTTCTGTATATTAATTTTGCATCCTGCAACTTTACTGAATTCATTTACTGCTACTTTTTTCGTAAAAATCTTTGGAGTTTCCTATATATAATTTTATGTCATCTGCCAATAGTAACAGTTTGACTTTTTTCTCTCAATTTAAATGCCTTTTATTTCTTTTTCTTGCCTAATTGGTGCAGCCAGGACGCTCTGTGTTCCTTGAGGGTAAATGTGTTATACCTTGTTATCTCTGAATCCCCCAAACCCAGCAGCACATCCTAGAACATAATATTACACAAATGACTACTGAATGAATGGGCGAATGCATGGGTAGACTTTGGGCCACTGGTGGGGG
Source organism: Raphicerus campestris (assembly GCA_006410735.1). Classification (NCBI taxonomy): domain Eukaryota; kingdom Metazoa; phylum Chordata; class Mammalia; order Artiodactyla; family Bovidae; genus Raphicerus; species Raphicerus campestris. The sequence continues at coordinate 74,195 of SJYW01050203.1, forward strand.
CTTTTTCTGTTTGTCTACTTTGACTTTTTTGATGTCATAGTCACACATACAGCGATTTTTCTTTAAACAACAACAACCCTGCCACGCTCCTGATAAGCTCCATGTCCTACTTGTNCCTTGTTATCTCTGAATCCCCCAAACCCAGCAACACATCCTAGAACATAATATTACACAAATGACTACTGAATGAATGGGCGAATGAATGGGTGGACTTTGGGCCACTGGTGGGGGCTTTTTCTGTTTGTTTACTTTGACTTTTTTGATGTCATAGTCACACATACAGTGATTTTTCTTTAAACAACAACAACCCTGCCACGCTCCTGATAAGCTCCATGTCCTACTTGTGAAACCAATTCCGTCTACCATGAGCTATTTTTAAAAAGCTCTCACAAAGAACAAAGTCTGTTTCTGGACTACTACTCCCTACCCACTGAAATCAAGCTTGGGTATTTAGGGCACTGTTGACAAATATAACACTTGGAAAGCTAAATTTAGCATAGAACACAGGGTAGAATGGCTCTTATCACTGGACTCACCTCCAGGCTTCCACCCCTTTTAAAAATAACCCATGACAACATGCATCAGGTACAAAAGAATGCTCCAGTTTAAAGCACAGNACTGTTGACAAATATAACACTTGGAAAGCTAAATTTAGCATAGAACACAGGGTAGAATGGCTCTTATCACTGGACTCACCTCCAGGCTTCCACCCCTTTTAAAAATAACCCATGACAACATGCATCAGGTACAAAAGAATGCTCCAATTTAAAGCACAGGCTCCAGCTGGATCCTGGATTATAGTTGTACCTGAAAGGTATTTCAGAAATGCATCTATTTACAAACTATCAGTCTGAGAATATAACAGGGCAAAATGGCTATGTTTAAAGAAATGAGATATTCGAAGAATTAATATTGCTATTGAAATGAATAGGGCAATGACGTAATCGGGAAATGAAAAGGGAAGAGTCAAAGATTTTATTTAGTGAACATTCTAGAAGGGAAACGGTCTTCACAGTGATGCTGGGTACCATTCTCCATATACTCTTGTCTCTTGTGTCCAAAGAAGCCTGTATGTTCCTGGCAAACACAATCTGTACACTTTACCATCACATTTTCCACAGTACCCAGCAGTGTTCTCAGCAACCCCCATTCCCTACGCTGTCTGCCATCCACATGAGCTCTTCAGCCTTCAAGACACAGTCAACTCAACCTATATGCCTGCACAAAGGCAACACAGATGAGCAAACAGACAGCCACACCTCTCCTCTCCAGCACCCTGCAGTCCCCTTCTGCAGAGGAGATGTGGGTTTTACTGTTGGAAGAAGCTCCAGGCCTTGGGTCAGCCTGTGGAATGCATTTATGCCTGGAAGTCAGGTCTGTGATGAGGGCAAAACACATCTTTATTAAGTCATACTGTGGCTTAGTTGCTAGGCCATGTCCAACCCTTTGTGGCCCCAGGACCGCAGCCTGCCAGACCCCTCTGTCCATGTCGCACTAAGATATTCTCGCCTGGCCCAGGCAAGAATATTGTAGTAGGTTGCCATCTCTTTCTCCAGTGGATCTTCCCTACCCAGAGATCAAACCTATGTCTCCTGCATTGTAGGTGGATTCTTTACCACAGAGCCATCAGGGAAGTCCCCTTATTAAATCACGAAAGTGAGTGTTAGTTGCTGATCATGTCTGACTCTTTGCGACCGTTTGGACTGTAGCCCGCCAGGCTCCTCTGTCCATGGGATCCTCCAGGCAAGAATACTGGACTGGGTTGCCATGCCCTGCTCCAGGGGATCTTGCCGACCCAGGGATCAAACTCATG
>SJYW01050203.1:77808-91391 GCA_006410735.1 Raphicerus campestris
TTTTGCTTTTGTTGCCCTTGCCATAGGAGGCATATCCAAAGAAATATTGGTTAGACTGATGTCAAAGAAGTTGCTGCCTATATTTTCTTCTAGAAATTTTATGGCTTGAGATCTTATATTTAAGAGTTTAATTCTTTTTGAGTTTATTTCTGTATATGATATAAGGGAGTGGTCCAGTTTCATCCTTCTCCATGTAGCTGTTCAGTTTTCCCAAAGCCATTTATTGAAGAGACGTTTCCATGTCACATACCCTTGCATCCCCTGCTGTAGACTCACTGATCACACGTGCATGGGTTTATTTCTGGAGTCTCTATCCTTTCCATTGATCTGTGTGTCTGTTACTGTGCCGGTACCATACTGTTTTAATTACTGTAGCTTTGTAGCTAAAGCTGTAGTGACTGAAGTCTGAGAGGATGATACCCCCAGCGTTATTCTTCCTCCTTGAGATTGCTTTGACTGGGAATTCCCACATGTCCAGTGGTTAGGATTTGGTGCTTACACTGGGGTCAGGGCTCAATCCTGGGTTGGGGAACAAAGACCCTGTGAACCTCTAGGTGCAGGCAAGAAAATAAAATTTAGAATAATTAAAAGATTGCTTTGGTTCTTTGAGGTCTTTTGAGGTTCTATACAAATTTTAAGATTATTTTTTCTAGTTCTATGGAAAATGCCATTGATATTTTGATAGGGATATCATTGAGTCTGTATATTGCTTTGGGTCGTATGAACATTTTAACAATATTGATTCTTCCAATCCATGAGCACCAAAAATCTTTCTATTTGTTTGTGTCACCTTCAATTTCCTTCCCAATGCCTTTCCCTTTTCTGAGTACAGATCTTTTACCTCCTTAGGTAAGCTTATCCCTAGGTATTTCATTCTTTTTGACACAATTGTAAATGAGATTGTTTTCTTCATTTCTCCTTCTGATAGTTCATTATTAGTGAATAGAGATGCAACAGATTTCTGTATATTAATTTTGCATCCTGCAACTTTACTGAATTCATTTACTGCTACTTTTTTCGTAAAAATCTTTGGAGTTTCCTATATATAATTTTATGTCATCTGCCAATAGTAACAGTTTGACTTTTTTCTCTCAATTTAAATGCCTTTTATTTCTTTTTCTTGCCTAATTGGTGCAGCCAGGACGCTCTGTGTTCCTTGAGGGTAAATGTGTTATACCTTGTTATCTCTGAATCCCCCAAACCCAGCAACACATCCTAGAACATAATATTACACAAATGACTACTGAATGAATGGGCGAATGAATGGGTGGACTTTGGGCCACTGGTGGGGGCTTTTTCTGTTTGTTTACTTTGACTTTTTTGATGTCATAGTCACACATACAGTGATTTTTCTTTAAACAACAACAACCCTGCCACGCTCCTGATAAGCTCCATGTCCTACTTGTGAAACCAATTCCGTCTACCATGAGCTATTTTTAAAAAGCTCTCACAAAGAACAAAGTCTGTTTCTGGACTACTACTCCCTACCCACTGAAATCAAGCTTGGGTATTTAGGGCACTGTTGACAAATATAACACTTGGAAAGCTAAATTTAGCATAGAACACAGGGTAGAATGGCTCTTATCACTGGACTCACCTCCAGGCTTCCACCCCTTTTAAAAATAACCCATGACAACATGCATCAGGTACAAAAGAATGCTCCAATTTAAAGCACAGGCTCCAGCTGGATCCTGGATTATAGTTGTACCTGAAAGGTATTTCAGAAATGCATCTATTTACAAACTATCAGTCTGAGAATATAACAGGGCAAAATGGCTATGTTTAAAGAAATGAGATATTCGAAGAATTAATATTGCTATTGAAATGAATAGGGCAATGACGTAATCGGGAAATGAAAAGGGAAGAGTCAAAGATTTTATTTAGTGAACATTCTAGAAGGGAAACGGTCTTCACAGTGATGCTGGGTACCATTCTCCATATACTCTTGTCTCTTGTGTCCAAAGAAGCCTGTATGTTCCTGGCAAACACAATCTGTACACTTTACCATCACATTTTCCACAGTACCCAGCAGTGTTCTCAGCAACCCCCATTCCCTACGCTGTCTGCCATCCACATGAGCTCTTCAGCCTTCAAGACACAGTCAACTCAACCTATATGCCTGCACAAAGGCAACACAGATGAGCAAACAGACAGCCACACCTCTCCTCTCCAGCACCCTGCAGTCCCCTTCTGCAGAGGAGATGTGGGTTTTACTGTTGGAAGAAGCTCCAGGCCTTGGGTCAGCCTGTGGAATGCATTTATGCCTGGAAGTCAGGTCTGTGATGAGGGCAAAACATATCTTTATTAAGTCATACTGTGGCTTAGTTGCTAGGCCATGTCCAACCCTTTGTGGCCCCAGGACCGCAGCCTGCCAGACCCCTCTGTCCATGTCGCACTAAGATATTCTTGCCTGGCCCAGGCAAGAATATTGTAGTAGGTTGCCATCTCTTTCTCCAGTGGATCTTCCCTACCCAGAGATCAAACCTATGTCTCCTGCATTGTAGGTGGATTCTTTACCACAGAGCCATCAGAGAAGTCCCCTTATTAAATCACGAAAGTGAGTGTTAGTTGCTGATCATGTCTGACTCTTTGCGACCGTTTGGACTGTAGCCCGCCAGGCTCCTCTGTCCATGGGATCCTCCAGGCAAGAATACTGGACTGGGTTGCCATGCCCTGCTCCAGGGGATCTTGCCGACCCAGGGATCAAACTCATGTCTTCTGCGACTCCTGCATTGCAGGTGGATTCTTTACCACTGAGCCATTCATCCCAAATTCCTAGCTTATTCCTAGTTTATCCCTGTCCCTACTTTCACCTTTGGTAACCATAAGCTTGTTTTTTTATGTCTGTGAGTCTACTTTTTTTTTATAAATAAGTCAATTTGTATCATTTTTTATCACATATAAGTGATATCATATTTTGCTTTCTCTGTCTGACCCACTTCACTTAGGAAAATAATTCTAGTTCCATCCATGTTGCAGCAAGTGGCATTCATTCTTTGTAATGGCCAATATTCTTACTATGCGCGCGCGCGTGNATCCTAGCTGCATCAATCAGAAAAGAAAAAGAAATTCAAAGTATCCAAAGTGGAAAAGAAGAGGTAAAATTGCCAGTGTATGCAGATGACATACTATATCATTAGAAAGTCATGACAACTCCACAAGAAAACAACTAGATCTAATAAATGAATACAGCCAATAAAGGATACAAGATTAACACAAATCAGTTGCATTTCTTTACAATAACAATGAAATATCAGAAAAGAAATATAAAAAACAACACCTTTAAAATCATGTCAGGGAGTCAAGATGGCAGAGAAGTAGGAGGAATTCATCTCTGCCCACAAAAGCATCAAGAATACATCTATGAATGAAACAATTAGCACAGAGAACCAGCTGAACACTGGCCGAGGACTTTGACACTCAAAAGGAGAAGATCCCTGAATAACTAGGTAGAATGAAAGAAGGAAGAAAGGAAAAGGAAATGAAACACGACCTGTACCCCTGGGCAAGTAGCTGGGAGGAGAGGAGAGGTACTCACATCCAGGGAACCCCTCTCACAGGTAGGGAGATCAATTGAGTTATTGGAGGAGAGTACAGCAACCTGTCTGGGCAGGCAGGACAGAGTGAGACCTATACAGATGGTTCTTGCCACAGCCCTGTATACCCCAGCCTAAGACATGTCCATTGTGAATGCTTGTGGAAGAAATCCAGAAGGCTATAGAAGTGCCACTGCTGAGTGACACACAAGGGGAAGGTCAGTCATTGCAGCCTCTTTTCCCACAAGCCCATCTCTGCCTCCCTGGTCGCTAAGAAGAGTGCTGGTTTGGGTCGATTCACACCCACAGCCTCCAGCTACCCTACATGCCCTGTCCTGACACGTGGCTCCCTCAATCCTAGCTGCTGCCATCTCAGTACTCTCTTCTGGTGTGCTCTGGGGAAGCCTTAGGAACAGACCCTGATGGGTGGTCCACCAGCAGAGGTGGAACTGAAACCACAGTTGAGCCTCAGGAGCCATGCAACTAAGGAAGAAAAGCTGTAATCTCTCCTTGCAGCTGGCTGAACTGCAAACTGACATTCCCATGACCTGCTTTGCAAACTCAGCACCTAGAGAACATCTGAATGAACAGTAAGTACTTCCACACCAAAACATGTCTAGCTTTAGCAGCTGTAGACTTCATGGGCACATAATATGTGGGAGCTGGCCAGACCAGAATCTGAGGTGCTCTCATAGTGCCCACAGTGGGTCCAGATACATGATTACTGCAATTCTGGGACCCGATTTCAGAGGATCTACTCTAGAGGACTGGTGAAAACAACACCTAAGAGACACCAGGACAATTACCAGCATACTTACAGTTAACATGGAACCAAGAGCACTACCAACAACAGTGTAATCTGAGAGTTCATACAACAGGTAAAAGGTGACACAATAGAGCATACCCACAGGAGAATAGCTCCAGAGGAGGAACACTCAGTGGCTTCCCTCCCAGTGAGGGTACTCCAATTCCCTCTGCTTCCCACTGAAGATCAGAAACTCAGCTAAGAAACAGATTGGGGGACCTCTACTCCAACAACTAAGGAGCAGACCCCACCTCCGATAGAGCAGCAACCACCACAGAGCAACGAGGTGGCCCCATTCAATACCCAGTGCAGGCTCTGGCCACCCCAGCATCAGTCACTCCTCCCACAAATGGGATAATGGCCAGCATACAGTGAGGAAAGGCATGGCGGACATCTCCACTAAAAAGCAACCATCACACTCAAAATCATAAACCCATGCAAGACACACGAGGACATTCCCACATAAAACAGCCCTCCAAGACAGTCTTGAGTGTCTAGCATCAGGCAGAGGAAACTCCAAATCATTTACCATAAAGGGCAGCAGAGCTTGAGTGCAGGATCTCCAGAGAGCTGGCTGATAGACTCCACCCTTGGAGGGTGCACACAAGGTCTCACATGCACTGGGACCACCCAAAGCAGAACCAGCCATAGGAAGATAGGCTACCCCTACCTAGGCATCTTGGAGAGTCTCCTGGCGAGGTGAAAGTTGGCTATAGATCATTGTGAGGGGTAGGACACTGGTAGCAGAAGTCCCAGGTAATACTGATTAGCATATTTTCTCCTGGGGGTCCACATTTTGTTACCAAAGCCTGACACTACTCAACAACCTACACTCTCCAGTGCTGAAAAACCTCAGGCCAAACAACCACCAAGACAGGAACACAGCCTGACCCATCAGAAGACAGGATGCCTTCAAGTCTGATACCGAGTTCACAGCTAACTCAAAAACACACCCCTTGACATGGACCTGTCCATCAGAAGGGTAAGACCCATCTCTGGTGGGTGACCAGAGGGCAGGCACCAGTCTTTCCAAACAGGAGGCCTGCAGAAGCCCCTGGACCAACCACAGTCACCAGAGGGTAGATGCCAGAAGAGGAAGTATGATCCTGCAGCCTCTGGGAAAGGGACCACAATACAGAAAGTTACACAAAATGAGACAACAGGGAAAATTTTTTCAAATGAAAAGACAAAATAAAAACTCACAAGAAAAATTAAATGAAGAGGTGATAATCTAACTGAAAAGAATTCAGAGTCATGATAGTAAAGATGATCCAAAATCTCAGAAAAAGAGCGGAGGCATAGACTGAAAAGATACAAGAAATGTATAACAGAGAGCTAGAAGATTTAAAGAACAGAATGAACAATACAATAACTGAAACAAAGAATATACTAGAAGGGATCAATAACAGAATAACTGAGTCAGAAGAAGGAATAAAGTGAGCAGAACAGAGTCATGGAAGTCACTGCCACAGAACAGAATAAAGAAAAAAGAATGAGGACAGTCTCAGAGACCTCTGAAACAATATTAAATGCACTAACATTCATATTATAGAGATCCCACAAGGAGAAGAGAAAGATAAAGGTCCTAAGAAAATATATGCAAACTTCCCTAACCTGAGAAAGAAAATATTCGAGAATACGAAGCACAGAGAATCCCATACAGGGTGAACTCAAGGAGGAACATGCTGAGACACATACTTATTAACCTAAGAAAAAGAAAAAAAATATTAAAAGCAACAAGGGAAAAGTAACAAATAACATACATGGTAACTCCCATAAAGTTATCACCTGACTTTTTTTGGCAGAAACTCTGCAGGCCACAGTTCAGTTCAGTTCAGTTACTCAGTAGTGTCTGACTCTTTGCGACCCCATAAATCGCAGCACACCAGGCCTCCCTATCCACCATCAACTCCTGGAGTTCATTCAGACTCACATCCATCAAGTCAGTGATGCCATCCAGCCATCTCATCCTCTGTCGTCCCCTTCTCCTCCTGCCCCCAATCCCTCCCCTCCAGCATCAGAGTCTTTTCCAGTGAGTCAACTCTTTGCATGAGGTGGACAAAGTACTGGAGATTCAGCTTTAGCATCATTCCTTCCAAAGAAATCCCAGGGCTGATCTCCTTCAGAATGGACTGGTTGGATCTCCTTGCAGTCCAAGGAACTCTCAAGAGTCTTCTTCAACACCACAGTTCAAAGGCATCAATTCTTTGGTGCTCAGCCTTCTTCACAGTCCAATTCTCACATCCATATATGACTACTGGAAAAACCATAGCCTTGACTAGATGGACCTTAGTCGGCAAAGTGATATCTCTGCTTTTGAATATGCTATCTAGGTTGATCATGACTTTTCTTCCAAAGAGTAAGAGTCTTCTAATTTCATCACTGCAGTCACCATCTGCAGTGATTTTGGAGCCACCCAAAATGAAGTCTGACACTTTTCCACTGTTTCCCCATCTATTTCCCATGAAGTGATGGGANTAACTGAAAAGAATTCAGAGTCATGATAGTAAAGATGATCCAAAATCTCAGAAAAAGAGCGGAGGCATAGACTGAGAAGATACAAGAAATGTATAACAGAGAGCTAGAAGATTTAAAGAACAGAATGAACAATACAATAACTGAAACAAAGAATATACTAGAAGGGATCAATAACAGAATAACTGAGTCAGAAGAAGGAATAAAGTGAGCAGAACAGAGTCATGGAAGTCACTGCCACAGAACAGAATAAAGAAAAAAGAATGAGGACAGTCTCAGAGACCTCTGAAACAATATTAAATGCACTAACATTCATATTATAGAGATCCCACAAGGAGAAGAGAAAGATAAAGGTCCTAAGAAAATATATGCAAACTTCCCTAACCTGAGAAAGAAAATATTCGAGAATACGAAGCACAGAGAATCCCATACAGGGTGAACTCAAGGAGGAACATGCTGAGACACATACTTATTAACCTAAGAAAAAGAAAAAAAATATTAAAAGCAACAAGGGAAAAGTAACAAATAACATACATGGTAACTCCCATAAAGTTATCACCTNGGGGAGACACACAGATGGGCCTGGCTCTAGAGTTCACACGTATACAATCGCAAGGGGGTGGCCGAGCTCTTTGGAGTCTCGGTGGTCACGTGATGCTGGTCATACCGAGTGACGGTTATCACATCAGAGCCCACAGGAGTTATAAATATACCACCACCCAGCCCCGGCTGGATGACAATTGAGTAATGACAATAGAAATAGCTCACACTCCAAAAGACCATCTTTCCCCTTCCTGGAGAGCTTTTCTGAGATCATCAGCATAGCGATGGACAGACGGCCAGAGCCAGCTAGAGGGAGACTTCAGATCTTTCAGAAGATGGAAAAAGAGCCTCAAGCAAGAGAGGGGTCGCCGGTCCTCGAGTACCATGCTGCCTTGGTCAGAGGAGACCTGGGGCATCTGAAGCCCCTCATGGACAAGTTCTTCCAGGATGCCAACGTGGTGTTTGAGATCAAGAAGGACGAGATGGTGTGGCAGGCGAAATCCTCAGCCACATTTGGACTGCCAGGTACCTTTGCTCTCTTAAAGTCCCGTTATTTTTAAGGAACTACTAACACACGTCTGAACATATAGCTGCAGTGGGCAGACTGCTCATGGTGGTGCTGCATTTAACAAGCTCAGGCCAAAGACACTGACAAGCAAAACTGCGTGCAAGATTTTTCAGATGTAGTTTTTAGGAGATTGGATATGAGCAATCACATTGGAAAAGCCAATGGGAGAGGAGTGCCCATGCAATGCTAGAAGTGGCCTCTCATCTTTAAAAGGAGATCTGGTTTGGGTGTTGATCTGCCAGAGCCTGGATCTGGCAGCCAGGGGACTGGGAGATAAAGCACACCCCTCCTTCGAGTGCGGCGGGGGCGGGCCCCAGGTGGGCAGCGCTCCGCATTTCCTCTCTGATTCTGTGAACTCCAGGGCTCCAAGGCAAAAGCGGGCACAGAGCCAGCACTGGGCAGGGCGAGCCCTCAGGAGACGCTCCTCCTGGATCCCAGGGCAGCCCGGGAAGAGGGAGGAGAGGGGAGAAACCGGGGGTCCTTAGGTCGTATATGCCTGCATTCTTGTCGCTGGGACACTGTTGCTTCGTGCCGGGCAGGCAAACACGCTCCCAAGTAGAGAGAAGCTCCCCTGCCCCCATCTGGGATGGACGGACTAGCTGACCACCAGGCTGCAGTGCGGCTTCCGCAGCTGGAGCTCTGCACCGGGCACCCTTCCGCCCCTGCCTCCTGATGCTAGCCATTTACCGAGAGGGTTCACATGTTGGAATCGTGAGGATGCAAGGCTCTGTGATCAGAGCTCTGGCAGACCAAGAACGAGCAAATGTGGTTTCCAGCGCACTGACACAGTCTGCCTACACCTCACACGGGGAGAAGGGAAAAAGCCCAGACCCTGCCAGAGGGCTGAGCAGCTCAGAGCAGCCAGCGAGGCGGCAGGGGCTGCGGGGAGGTGAGCACAGGTCGTCCGGGCCGAAATCCCTCCCCGCCAAGGCCCCGCTGCGCCTTTCGGGTCTCCTCTCCCCCACTTGTCCCAGATGGGGCGTGCATCTTTCTCCAAAGGGCTGTGGGACAAGCCAATTAAGAATGCCAACTGCCTGAATGTCTGATTAATGTATTTTTTAATCACACGCCTCACAGCCCTGGACACACTCACAACATGCTGAAATGATGTAATTTCAAACAGATATTAATGTCAGCTTGTGGTTTGAATCAAAGTTTCCTTCCTCTTTACCATCTTAATCTTTCCACCCCTAAGTGTGCTGTTTTTCTGTGACACAGCTGTATGACAGGAAATCAGAGCACCCTGGCAGGGAAAGGATGGTATTACCGAGCAAAGGGCAGCCCTGAGCGTTGGTGCTGGCCCATGGCCTCAGCGCGAGCTGGGAAGACAGGATAGATGCTGCTGGCCTCTGCGCTCTTTCAGCTCAGCCACCTGACTGCTACACACTGGTCCAATAGCAGAGATGACCCAGCCCAGGCTGAGAACAGGAGCCCCATGCTTCCTGCAGCCAGTTCAGCACCTCTTGAAGGGAGCAATGGGGAAGGGAAGAAACAGGTTCACGGTGGCCAGCCTCTGGGTGCCACACCCACGATGGAATGCTGGCCCCCTGGAGCTTGCGGTCCCAGGAAACCATTCCCACAGAGGATGATGCTAAGGGATAGCTCAGATGGTAAAGAATCTGCCTGCAATGCAGAAGGCCCAGGCTCTATCCCTGGGTGGGGAAGATCCCCTGGAGAAGGAAATGGCAACCCACTCCAGTACTCTTGCCTGGAGAATCCTATGGACAGAGGAGCCTGGTGGGCTACAGTCCACAAGGTCCCAAAGAATCAGACACCACTGAGAGTCTAACACTTTCAGGCACACACTTTTCACACATCACAGGGAGAGAAGCCTGCAGGGACCTGGAGAAGGGGGCTGGCCCTAATGGCCCTCTACTGCCTCTTCCTATGAGTCCAAGGGAAGACTTTGGCATCTTGGCTGGGTGAACAGAGCTGCCGATGGTGGGTAGGGTAGAGCTGGGAACTTAGCATGCCCTAGGAAATGGAGTAGCTGCTTCCTGGCCCCTCAGTATGTAAACTTCCTATCTAGCGAAAATGAGTAGAATCAAAGAGGAGGAGCTGGGTCCTACAAGAATGTATTCTCGCCTGGAGAATTCCATGGACAGAGGAGCGTGGCAGGCTACAGTCCATGGGGTCGCAAAGAGTCGGATGCGAATGTAGGTCGCTGATATCATCAAGGGCCAGATCAATGCCTCCATCAAATCAGACCCAGTGAAGACAGGGGTCCATGAAGGACCACATCCCTGGGGCCTCCGGCCACCATCACCTGCCACCAGGACAACAGGCCCCTCTTCTCCCAGCAGTGCACAACCTCCAGGCTGGGCCTTGGGGACCTGGGGTCAGGCTAGAACCCTGCACTACATTGAGGTAGGTAATTATGAGTGGTCTTTCAAAACCGCTCAGCATGGGTCCCATGAAGGAGGTGGCCTGTGAAAAGGGTCTCCTCTACAGCTCATTACAGCCACAGTATCGATTCTTCCATCATTATCAGAAGGCATCCCTGCCATGTGAAATCCTGTCCCTTGAAGTGTATTCACCAGGGACAGCTCTCCCCATTTCCAGGAGCGCTCGTGGCCGCTAACAACCTTCCACGGGCCTTTTGAAAGCCCAAAGTTTTCAGAGAAGTGAAATGTATAGCTTCTGCTCCATTCATCCTTCAAGAAAGAGCAACCTTACACACACACAGACACACACATGCGTGCACACACAAAACCCTAAAAAGCGCAAAGAAACAAACCAGGATTGTGCTCAATGCAGACGACCACATCAAAGGGTTCTTCTGAAACCCGGCCACTTCCNGGTCTCCTCTCCCCCACTTGTCCCAGATGGGGCGTGCATCTTTCTCCAAAGGGCTGTGGGACAAGCCAATTAAGAATGCCAACTGCCTGAATGTCTGATTAATGTATTTTTTAATCACACGCCTCACAGCCCTGGACACACTCACAACATGCTGAAATGATGTAATTTCAAACAGATATTAATGTCAGCTTGTGGTTTGAATCAAAGTTTCCTTCCTCTTTACCGTCTTAATCTTTCCACCCCTAAGTGTGCTGTTTTTCTGTGACACAGCTGTATGACAGGAAATCAGAGCACCCTGGCAGGGAAAGGATGGTATTACCGAGCAAAGGGCAGCCCTGACCGTTGGTGCTGGCCCATGGCCTCAGCGCGAGCTGGGAAGACAGGATAGATGCTGCTGGCCTCTGCGCTCTTTCAGCTCAGCCACCTGACTGCTACACACTGGTCCAATAGCAGAGATGACCCAGCCCAGGCTGAGAACAGGAGCCCCATGCTTCCTGCAGCCAGTTCAGCACCTCTTGAAGGGAGCAATGGGGAAGGGAAGAAACAGGTTCACGGTGGCCAGCCTCTGGGTGCCACACCCACAATGGAATGCTGGCCCCCTGGAGCTTGCGGTCCCAGGAAACCATTCCCACAGAGGATGATGCTAAGGGATAGCTCAGATGGTAAAGAATCTGCCTGCAATGCAGAAGGCCCAGGCTCTATCCCTGGGTGGGGAAGATCCCCTGGAGAAGGAAATGGCAACCCACTCCAGTACTCTTGCCTGGAGAATCCTATGGACAGAGGAGCCTGGTGGGCTACAGTCCACAAGGTCCCAAAGAATCAGACACCACTGAGAGTCTAACACTTTCAGGCACACACTTTTCACACATCACAGGGAGAGAAGCCTGCAGGGACCTGGAGAAGGGGGCTGGCCCTAATGGCCCTCTACTGCCTCTTCCTATGAGTCCAAGGGAAGACTTTGGCATCTTGGCTGGGTGAACAGAGCTGCCGATGGTGGGTAGGGTAGAGCTGGGAACTTAGCATGCCCTAGGAAATGGAGTAGCTGCTTCCTGGCCCCTCAGTATGTAAACTTCCTATCTAGCGAAAATGAGTAGAATCAAAGAGGAGGAGCTGGGTCCTACAAGAATGTATTCTCGCCTGGAGAATTCCATGGACAGAGGAGCGTGGCAGGCTACAGTCCATGGGGTCGCAAAGAGTCGGATGCGAATGTAGGTCGCTGATATCATCAAGGGCCAGATCAATGCCTCCATCAAATCAGACCCAGTGAAGACAGGGGTCCATGAAGGACCACATCCCTGGGGCCTCCGGCCACCATCACCTGCCACCAGGACAACAGGCCCCTCTTCTCCCAGCAGTGCACAACCTCCAGGCTGGGCCTTGGGGACCTGGGGTCAGGCTAGAACCCTGCACTACATTGAGGTAGGTAATTATGAGTGGTCTTTCAAAACCGCTCAGCATGGGTCCCATGAAGGAGGTGGCCTGTGAAAAGGGTCTCCTCTACAGCTCATTACAGCCACAGTATCGATTCTTCCATCATTATCAGAAGGCATCCCTGCCATGTGAAATCCTGTCCCTTGAAGTGTATTCACCAGGGACAGCTCTCCCCATTTCCAGGAGCGCTCGTGGCCGCTAACAACCTTCCACGGGCCTTTTGAAAGCCCAAAGTTTTCAGAGAAGTGAAATGTATAGCTTCTGCTCCATTCATCCTTCAAGAAAGAGCAACCTTACACACACACAGACACACACATGCGTGCACACACAAAACCCTAAAAAGCGCAAAGAAACAAACCAGGATTGTGCTCAATGCAGACGACCACATCAAAGGGTTCTTCTGAAACCCGGCCACTTCCAAGACAACTAAACTTTCCGAGTCCTTTTCTTGAGCAGCCTTGGTGATGTGGGTCAGTTTGTTTTGTCTGTTGTCTTCTCCTCTTAATGATAAAGGGGAAAAAATCAGGGACTCAAAAAGGGAGGGCTTGGATTCCAGAAAAATCCACAGCTCACTTTCCGCCCTCCGGCTGCCCTAATTCAGAGCCTGCAAAGTGTGAATTCCACCTTAAATGCTCCTGCTTGTTCAGCTTTTAACTCCTCACATCTTACCTGAGTCCCCAGTCCCCCTCACTTTTGGCAAAACCTTCTTGCTTCTCAGTAACACCCCTCTGCCCGACGCCGCCCCTATCTCTCGGCTAGGTTTCAGCCTCTCCTTTCTGTCGCTTCTCTCCCCCAGGTCTCCATCTCTGCCCTCTCCAGGTCGCTCTCTGTGCGTGTCGCCCCCTCTTTCCCCCCTCACACTGCCTTACCTTGCTGTCTCTCTGCCACTCTCTGTTAGGGTTCACCCCCGAGACCTCCCTCCATCCCTCGTCTGTGGTCCAGTCGGATCTCACCCGTTTCTGTGTCCCTAAGGCCCGAGCATCTTCGCGTAGCTCTCCACATGCCCACCTGGCCCCTCCTCCTAACAGATGGTTTCCCCCTATTTCAGTCACTCTCGTCCCCCCAAGAGCGGACCCCTCTCACTTTCCTTCTCCCCACCCGCTACCCAGGCCTCTGGACCCTGGAGTACAAGCGCGAGCTCACCACGCCCCTGTGCATCGCTGCGGCCCAGGGCCACACGGCCTGCGTGCGCCACCTGCTCGGCCGTGGCGCAGACCCCGACGCCAGCCCCGGCGGCCGCGGCGCCCTGCACGAGGCCTGCCTGGGAGGCCACACGGCCTGCGCTCGGCTGCTGCTGCAGCACCGCGCCGACCCCGACCTGCTCAGCGCCGAGGGCCTGGCGCCCCTGCACCTCTGCCGCACGGCCGCCTCGCTCGGGTAAGGACCCAGGGCCCCGAACCCGATCCTGACCCCCGCCCCCGCCCCC
>SJYW01050203.1:91681-109496 GCA_006410735.1 Raphicerus campestris
CGCCACGTCCCCGCCGTCCATCGCAGCCCCGCGGCGGCCACCAGGCCCGCTCCGCCCGCGCCCCCCGCCCAGCCTCGGGCCCCAGCCCGGCCCGCGCCGGTTTAATTAGTGCTTGATTGCGAGCGCGGGGGGGGGCGGCGCCACACGGAGGTAATGAGCCGGTGATCACCGGCCCGCAGACGCCCGCGCTGGAGAATGCTAAAAGGCCACTGGCGGGGTTGGAGGCTGAAAAATTAGGGGTTTTAATGATAATTTTATGCAGAATAATTGTCACAGTGTGACATAAATGGTTAGCTCCTCGGGTGGGGCTTCGGAGCCCCACAGGCCAGTCGAGCTGTGCACGCATATTCTAGCACCACCCCCACCCCAGGCCCAGGTGCCGGGGTTCTAGAAGTTCTGCCGGTTCCGGGTCCAGCCCGCGGCTGTCCTTGCAGAGGTCTGTCCATTTGGGGTCCAGCAGATCCCGAGAGAGGCGGCGGGGGCCCCATGTCATCGCATGGGCCTTCTCTTCCCCGGTTCCCAGCTTGCCTTGTGTCCATCTTGACGTTTCTTTTAGTCGGAATGTTCTAGTCCCTGTTCTTGGGTTTCAGTTTTCATGGCCTTCTGTCTCTATGGTGAGGATTAAATAAAAGCGTCATGTTAAGTGCAGGCAGGCAGGACTGCTGGGCTCCCAGGGATCAAAGATGGGGGCACCACCTACCAATGTCACCTGTGTTCAGAGCAGGGACTCAGGAAGCCACGTGGACCACCAGGAGACTTGAAAAAGACTAAAGGAAGGTGACTGAAAACAATGCAATATCTAAAAGCAGCATTACTGAGCTGTAATTGCATGTAGTAAGGTGCACATGCGTAAAGTATGCAATCTGATAAATCTGGACACAGGAATGCAGGTGAAACCATCCCCTAACCGAGATTGCGAACCCAGCCATCACCAGCAAAATGTCCCCATGCCCCACTGGAACCTCTCCCTCCCCCTTCTCCAGTTTCCCACTGACCTGTTTTTTGTCACTGTAGTTTAGTCCTAATTTGCTAGAATTCAGTGTAAATGGAACATAGTCTCTTTTGTCTGACATCTTTCATGCAAAAATATTACTTTCAGATTTTTTTTCTTGAATCATTTATTTTTTATTTTTATATTGGAGTATAGTTTGATTAACAGTGTTGGGTTAGTCTCAGGTGTACAGTGAAGTGATTCAGTTATACAAGTATCTTTCTGTGGCTCAGTCACTAAGCTGTGTTGGACTCTTTGGGACCCCATGAGTAGGTAGATACATATATCTATTTTTTAAATTCTTTTCCCATTTAGGTTAGAGCAGAGTTCCCTGTGCTGTACACTAGGTCCTTGTTGTTCTATTATAAATATAGCTGTGTACATGTCAATCCCCATACTTTGGATATTTATCATATGTTTTGTATATCCATAATTCACTCCTTTTCATTGGTGAATGGTATTCCTTGGTACAGAATAACACAGTGTGTCTGTGCACTCATACGTTAAAAGACACTTGATCATTTCCGACTTGTGGCTATTCCAAGTAAAGCTGCTGTGAACATTCATGTACCAGCCTTTGTCTGAGTATATGGTTTCATTCCTCCTGGATAAATACCTAGGCATAGCTGTGTCACATGATATGATTAGGAAATGACCAAGCTGCGTTCCAAGTTGGAACTACCATTTTACATTCCCACCAGTTACGTATGATTGTTCCTGCCGCTTCCCATCCTCACTAACACTTGGTACAGTCACTCTAGCTGTTAGGCATTCTATAGAGATTTAGAACTATTCCACTGCACTTTTGATTTGCATCTCCCTAATAGCAAGTGATGTTGGGCATCTTCTCATGTACTTATATAGCATACATTTATTTTCTTTGGTGAAGTGCCTGTTCAAATCTTGTGCCTTTTAAATTTTAAAATACTGGGTTGTTGGGTTTTTTTCTTAAATTTTGAGATTTCTTTATATATTCTGGGTAAAAGTCCCTTATCAGGTATGTAGTTAATAAATATTATCTTCCAGTCTCTGGGCTATAGTTTCTTTCCTTAAAAGTGTCCTTTGGAGAACAGAAGTTCTTACTTTTGGTGGAATCTAACTGATGGCTCAGATGGTGAAGAATCTGCCTGCAATGCAAGAGACCCAGGTTCGAGCCCTGGGTTGGGAAGATCCCCTGGAGAAGGGAATGGCAACACACTCCAGTATTCTTGCCTGGAAAATTCCATGGACAGAGGAGCCTGGGGATTACAGTTATAGTCCATGGGACTGCAAAGAGTCAGATACAACTGAGTGACTAACCCTTACAACTGATCAATTTTTTTATTTTAGGAATCATGTCAGGTTATTTTCTCTAAAATAAAACAACTTTGCCCAGCCATGGAAACAAACATTACCTCCTATGTTTCCCTCTAAAAATTTTAATAACTTTATATATTACATTTAAGTCTATGATCCATTTCGAATTAGTGTCTGAATATGGTGTGAGGTAGGAATTAAGGCTTTTTTTTCTTTTTTCTCTGCATGTGGTTATGCAGTAGTTCCAGCACTATTTGTCAAGGAGCCTTTTCTTTCTCGGGTTTGCCTTTGTACTTCAGTTGAAAGTCAACTTAAGGGCATATACTGTTGCTGCTCCTGCTAATTCGCTTCAGTCGTGTCCGACTCTGTGACCCCACAGATGGCAGCCCACCAGGCTCCCCCGTCCCTGGGATACTCCAGGCAAGAACACTGGAGTGGGTTGCCATTTCCTTCTCCAATGCATGAAAGGGAAGTCGCTCAGTCGTGTCTGACCCTTAGCGACCCCTTGGACGGCAGCCCACCAGGCTCCTCCGTCCATGGGAGTTTCCAGGCAAGAGTACTGGAGTGGGGTGCCATTGCCTTCTCCATAAGGACATATGTATGGGTTTATTTCTGGCTCTCTTGTCAAGTACACACAAGACAGGGCAAGGCCTGACTGATTCAATAAAGACCCAAGGAGCCACTCCTAGACTCAGACGCTTTTAACACTTACATACACAGTGAGAAGATAAACAGCCAAAGGTTCCAATTCTGCATGGTCCTTGCCCTACACACCACAAAGGACAACACCCATACAAAAGGAGATACATCATGGCAGCGTGACTTGCAGGACACCCTGCTGTAGCACACCTGAATCTCAACGTCAGGCGAGCAGCTTTATCGTCCACAGCTCTATTCTGAGGGAGGCAGGCAGGAAGTTCGAAACCTCACCAGAACCCAGGAAGTGATGAGAAACGGCTCAGGACAGCCTCCCAGGGACACAGGGAGGCGAGTGGACAAGGGTCTTATAGCAGCCCCTTACCAAGTTCTGGAGGATCGCAGGGTGCTCTGCCAAGGCTTAGACCAGCAGTGGCCAGTGTGGGCACATACAAGGCCAGCAGGGCTCGTCGCAGAGCCACTGCTCTATGCCTCTGTTCTGTGACACCTCGCTCTGTTGGTCTTTTTCGACACCAGTACCACCTTGTACTGAATGCTGTGGCTCTGTAAGAAATCTTGAAGTCAGGTCGCATAAATTCTCCAGCGTCATTCAAAGTTTTTTGGCTTTTCTAGCCTCTTCACATCTCCACATAAATTTTAAAATCACTTTGTCAGTTTCTACAAAAAAAAGAAAAGACTGCTGTGTTTTGACTGGGGTTGATGTGAATCTATAGATCAATCTGGGGAGACTTGACATAAAGATATTGAATCTTTCAACCCATGAACACAATAAATCTCCCCATTTATTTAGCTCCTAGTTTGTTTTAACTTCATTTGATAGTTTTTAGTGTACAATGCTTGCATACATTTTTCAGATTTATCCCTAAGTTTTTAATTTTCGATGCTTTTGTAAGTGGTATTTTTTAAAAATTTCTGTGGTGGTAGCTACTATATAAATTGATAAGAATTTATTTTTGTGTATTAATTTGCAACCTGCAACCTTGCTAAGCTTAGTATTTGTTCTAGTAGCCTATCATAAATTCCAAAAGATTTCTATGTAGACAATCATGTCATCTTCAAATAAACAGTTTTACTTCTTTTACAGTCTGGATGCCTTGTTCTTGCTTTATTGCATTAGATAGAACCTCCAGTGCTATGCTGAATAGAAGCAGTGAGAGACCACTTTCCTTATTTCTAATCTTGGAGGACTTAAATCTTTCACTGTTGAGTATGATATTGGGTGTAGGTACTTTGTAGATGATTTTTTTCAGATCGAGAGAATGCCCTTCTGTCCCTGGTTTTCGGGGAGTTTTTTCTATGAGTGGATGTTGGATTTTCTCAGATGCTTTCTCTGCAATATATTGAGCTGTTCCTGAGGCTTCCCAGGTGGCGCTAGTGGTAAAGAACCCTGCCAGTGCAGGAGATGTGAGAGACATGGGTTCAGTCCCTGGGTTGGAAAGATCCCCTGGAGAAGGAAATGGCAGCCCATTCCAGTATTCTTGCTGGGAAATCCCATGGACAGAGGAAATCCCATGGACACGGGAGGTGATCCTATGTGTGTATTTTTAGTCTGTTAATATAATTATTTATATTGATTTTCAGATGTTAAACCAACCTTGCATTCTTCAGACCACAATTTATAAATTCCTGGGTTTGATTTGCTGGAATTTTTAAAACATCTGCATCTATGTTTGTGAGAGGTATTGATCTGCAGTTTTTTCTTGTAATGTTTTTGTCTGGTTTTGATACCTGAGTTAACGCTGGCCTCAAAAATGAGCTGAGAAGTGCTTGCGTAAAATTATTTTTATTTCTTCCTTAAGCGTTTGGTAGAAATCATCAGTGAAGCTGTCTTGGCCTGGAGTTTCATTTTTAAGCAGGTTTTCAGCTATGAATTCAATTTCTTTAATGGCTATAGTGGCTTTCAGGTTATTTCTTTCCTGAGTGAGCTTTTATAGCTTGTGCCTTTCAAGAGATTTACCTCTTTCATCTAAGTTGTTAAATTTATTGTCATAAAGTTGTTTTCTATTATCCTTTTAATAGCTGCAGAATCTGTACAATCACCACTTTCATTCACAATAATGGAACTTGTGGTTTTTATTCTTTCTTCCCTGATCAGTCTATTTGGGGTCTTACTGATTTTCTTTTTTGTTTTACTGTTTTATTTTCCATTGATTTCTGACATGATCTTCATTTCCTCTTTCCTTTGCTTACATTGAATTTCATTTGTTCTTGTCTTTCTGATTTGTAAGATGGCAGCTAATGTCTTTGGTTTGATGGGTTTTTATTTTCTAATATGACTTCCCGGTGGCTCAGTTGATAAAGAATCTGTCTGTGATGCAGGAGACCTGGGTTCAATCCCTGGGTGGGGAACATCCCCTGGAGAAGGAAATGGCAGCCCACTCCAGTGTTCTTGCTGGGAAATACCATGGGCAGAGGAGTCTGATGGGCCACAGTCCACAGTATTTCAGTGTTACACATGTACCCACTATGCACTAGTTTAGCTGAATCCCACATGTTTTAATGGGTTAACATTTCATTCTCAATCAATTTAAAATATTTTCTGATTTGTCTTTTCATTTCTTTCTTTTGAGTTTTTTCTTTGAAAAATAGGCTATATAAAAGTGACTTACTTTCCAAATATTTGGGTATTTTTTGGATATCGTTCCATTATTTATTTCTAATGTAATACCATTATAGTTAGATAATTTACTTTGTATCACTTTGCTCCTTTTAAATTTACTGAGTCTATTTTTATGATCCATAATATATTCTGTCTTGGTAAAAAATTTCTGTGCATACCAGAAAAGAACACATGTTCTACAGTTGTTGGGTGGCGTGTTCCATAAATGTCAATTAAGTCAAGTTGTCTATATCCTCCCATATCCTTCCTGATTTTCTGCCTACTTATTTTACATGTTCTTGAAAGAGGGGTGTAGAAATCTTTGACTGTAATCATGGATTTGTCTATTTCTCTTTGCAGTTGTATAATATTTCAAAGCTCTATTATTGGTTTATCAGTACATAGATGTTTAGCATCATCATGGCCTCTTGAGGAAATGGCATCATTATTTAAAGATATTCTTTATGGGTAATATTCTTTGCTCTAAAGTCTACTTTGTCTGATATTAAAATATCTAGTCTGACATTAATACATATTTCTTTTGACTGGTGTAAGCATACTGTCAGAGAAGGCAATGGCACCCCACTCCAATACTCTTGCTTAGAAAATCCCATGGATGGAGGAGCCTGGAAAGCTGCAGTCCATGGTGTCGCTGAGGGTCAGACACAACTGAGCGACTTCACTTTCACTTTTCACTTCCATGCATTGGAGAAGGAAATGGCAACCTATTCAGTTGCCTGGAGAATCCCAGGGATGGGGAAGCCTGGTGGGCTGCCGTCTATGGGGTCACACAGAGTCAGACACGACTGAAGTGACTTAGCAGCAGTAGCAGCAGCAGCAGCATAGTATACTCTTTTCCATCTGCAATAGTAATCTACTGCTGTGTAACAAATTACAACAAACTTACAGACTTACTACAGCACACATTGATTGTTTCACAGTTTCTATGAGTAGAGTTTGGGCATTGGCTTCACCGAGCCCTCAACTGCAGAATCTCTCACAAGACTGCAATCAGGGTGTCAACAAGGGTTAGGGTCTCAAAGGGCCAGCTAGGGAAGAATCTGCTACTGGATTCATATAGTTATAGGCAGAATTCAGTTCTTTGGGACTATTGGACTGAGGGTCTGAGTTCCTGGCTGACTATTGATTAAAGGCGGTGCTCAATTTGTGTCTTTATTTTTCAAATGGATCTCTTGTAGTCAGCGTATACCTGAGTCTTTTTAATTCAATCTGGTCGTCTTTGCCTTTTAATTGAGTGTTTAGATCATTTATGCTTAATAAGATTTTAATATGCTTATGTTCAAATCAAACAGCCTGTTATTTTTTCTATTCATTTCATCCATTCTTTGTTCCCTTTTCCTCTTTTTCTACCTTCTTCTGAATCAAGTATTTTTCATGATTCCACTTTATCTCCTTTTTTTGATTTGTTAACATATAACTTCTTGTTTCATTATTTTAGTAGTTGCTTTAGGGTCCATCGTCTACATCTTTATTTTATCACAATCTGCCCTCAAGTAATGTTATACTATTTTATGGATAATATAAAAAAAACATACGACTATTCTTCCATTTCTCTCCTCCTGACCTTTGTGCTATTGGTATCATATATTTTACTTCTGTATATAAGTCTCAGAGTACATTGTTAATATTTCTGTTCAAACAGTCAGTTATCTTTTATTGAAGTAATGAGAAAAAAGTCTGTATGTTACCCATGTAGTTCCCATTTTCATCTCCCTTCATTCCTTTGTACTGTTGAAAATTCCATCTGAGATCCTCCTCCTCTCTCTTAGAGAACTTTCTTTAATATTTCTTACAGGGAAGGTCTGCTAGAGATAAATCCTTTCAGCCTTTGTATGTTTGGAAAAGTTTTGTTTCATTTGAGTGTTTGCAAGGCACTTTTGTTGGGGAGGGGATTCTGGGTTGACAGGCTCCTTTTTTCTTTCAGTGTTTTAGACACAGGAGTCCGCTGTCTTCTAACTTACATTTATAATTGGAAGTCTTCTATCCATCTCTTCTTTGTTCTTTTGGATATAGTATCCTTTTTTTCTGGCTTTAATAATTTCTCTTTATCGCTGGCCTTAAGCACTTGATCATGATGTATTTTGATGTTGTTTTCTTCATCATTCTTGTCCTTGAGAGTCATCAATTTCTTGCATCTGTAGGCTTATCAGTTCAGTTCAGTTCAGTCACTCAGTCATGTCCAACTCTTTGCAACCCCATGAATCGCAGCACGCCAGGCCTCCCTGTCCATCACCAACCCCTGGAGTTCACTCAGACTCACGTCCATCAAGTCAGTGATGCCATCNTTCCATCTGCAATAGTAATCTACTGCTGTGTAACAAATTACAACAAACTTACAGACTTACTACAGCACACATTGATTGTTTCACAGTTTCTATGAGTAGAGTTTGGGCATTGGCTTCACCGAGCCCTCAACTGCAGAATCTCTCACAAGACTGCAATCAGGGTGTCAACAAGGGTTAGGGTCTCAAAGGGCCAGCTAGGGAAGAATCTGCTACTGGATTCATATAGTTATAGGCAGAATTCAGTTCTTTGGGACTATTGGACTGAGGGTCTGAGTTCCTGGCTGACTATTGATTAAAGGCGGTGCTCAATTTGTGTCTTTATTTTTCAAATGGATCTCTTGTAGTCAGCGTATACCCGAGTCTTTTTAATTCAATCTGGTCGTCTTTGCCTTTTAATTGAGTGTTTAGATCATTTATGCTTAATAAGATTTTAATATGCTTATGTTCAAATCAAACAGCCTGTTATTTTTTCTATTCATTTCATCCATTCTTTGTTCCCTTTTCCTCTTTTTCTACCTTCTTCTGAATCAAGTATTTTTCATGATTCCACTTTATCTCCTTTTTTTGATTTGTTAACATATAACTTCTTGTTTCATTATTTTAGTAGTTGCTTTAGGGTCCATCGTCTACATCTTTATTTTATCACAGTCTGCCCTCAAGTAATGTTATACTATTTTATGGATAATATAAAAAAAACATACGACTATTCTTCCATTTCTCTCCTCCTGACCTTTGTGCTATTGGTATCATATATTTTACTTCTGTATATAAGTCTCAGAGTACATTNTTTATCACAATCTGCCCTCAAGTAATGTTATACTATTTCATGGATAATATAAAAAAAATATGACTATTCTTCCATTTCTCTCCTCCTGACCTTTGTGCTATTGGTATCATATATTTTACTTCTGTATATAAGTCTCAGAGTACATTGTTAATATTTCTGTTCAAACAGTCAGTTATCTTTTATTGAAGTAATGAGAAAAAAGTCTGTATGTTACCCATGTAGTTCCCATTTTCATCTCCCTTCATTCCTTTGTACTGTTGAAAATTCCATCTGAGATCCTCCTCCTCTCTCTTAGAGAACTTTCTTTAATATTTCTTACAGGGAAGGTCTGCTAGAGATAAATCCTTTCAGCCTTTGTATGTTTGGAAAAGTTTTGTTTCATTTGAGTGTTTGCAAGGCACTTTTGTTGGGGAGGGGATTCTGGGTTGACAGGCTCCTTTTTTCTTTCAGTGTTTTAGACACAGGAGTCCGCTGTCTTCTAACTTACATTTATAATTNTTTGGAAAAGTTTTGTTTCATTTGAGTGTTTGCAAGGCACTTTTGTTGGGGAGGGGATTCTGGGTTGACAGGCTCCTTTTTTCTTTCAGTGTTTTAGACACAGGAGTCCACTGTCTTCTAACTTACATTTATAATGGGAAGTCTTCTATCCATCTCTTCTTTGTTCTTTTGGATATAGTATCCTTTTTTTCTGGCTTTAATAATTTCTCTTTATCGCTGGCCTTAAGCACTTGATCATGATGTATTTTGATGTTGTTTTCTTCATCATTCTTGTCCTTGAGAGTCATCGATTTCTTGCATCTGTAGGCTTATCAGTTCAGTTCAGTTCAGTTCAGTCACTCAGTCATGTCCAACTCTTTGCAACCCCATGAATCGCAGCATGCCAGGCCTCCCTGTCCATCACCAACCCCTGGAGTTCACTCAGACTCACGTCCATCAAGTCAGTGATGCCATCCAGCCATCTCATCCTCTGTCATCCCCTTTTCCTCTTNTCGAGATGCTCTCAGTTTCAAGGGAGAGGAAGGTAATTTACATCAGTGTGCTAGACTCTGGGCCAAGGGCATGCAGAATACACTATGTGCATGGAAGGTGAGGGTGCGGGCTGGCAGATTTCAACAGGAAGTTTTCTAGGAGACAAAGAGGCATCGATTGCATTAAAGGACATAAACCAACCAAATCAAAGCAAAATAAAATGGGCAAATTATTAGCCAGTTTTACATTGATTTTAATCAGTTTTGATATTTTTATACCTTACAGTTTTATCTGTTAGAAGTACATACATTGCTACATTTGAGGTCTCGGTTGAACTCTAGCAGTGCAAGCCTGGCAAAGTTATTTATCTGTGTCTTGGTGTTCTTATCTGCAAAACAGAGATAATATTTGAGCCTCCTACATAGGGTGACTAGAGGAATTAATTAAATGAGCTAGTGTATGGAAAACGTTTAGAAGAGCACCTGGCGTGTAGTTAAGAATTATGTAGGTGCTGACTACAATTGTTGAGGTCTCTTGTATAATCTCTGTGCTATCTCATGGGAATTGAAACAACATTTCACTAATTTTAATTAATATGGCGTTTTGTGGTTTGTCTCCATATTTGTTAGTCATCTATGATTTTTTACAGTAATATTCCTAGTCAAGAACATACTCCTAATTTTAACATGTTCCTATGGAAAATATAACACATTTGATGGTATTCCATGTCTAGGAACACACCATGCTTCCCACCCTCCTCAAAAGTCATGTCTATATTCAGTTTTGTTCAAAATTAAGTTCTATAAATGTAGCACGGTATCCTGGATTGGATCCTGGAGCAGAACATGAACATTAGTGGGGAAAGTGGTGAAATCCAGATAAAGTCCACAGTTCCGTTAATAGTATTGGATTGATGTTTATTTCTTAATTTTGACAAAGGCACCATGATAATATATGATGTGAACTTTACAGGAAACTGGGTTAAGGACATTTGCAAATTCTCTGCACTATCTTTTCAATTCTTCTGTAAATCTGTAGTAATTTTTAAATAGAAAGAATTTTAAAAACCAAGTTTGCTTCATACCTTGGCCTCAAATCTATCTTCCACCTTATGGTCTTAGGGAAAAAAATGTGGCTTTTTACTAAGAAAAAAGAATATATCACCTACTCAGAACACAAGGTATTGTGAACCCTAACAGCAGCCCTTAAGACAAGCCAACAGGCTTACATTTGGTTGCCATAAGGAGCTGAGGCGAGCTGAGGTGTATGCTCAGCTTACACACTGTGCGGCAGAAACCAATTTCCTGACTTCAGTCGGTTTTTCAGAAATCATTCAAATCCAGCACATTGCTTAATAAAGACTTTTAAAATGTCTTTGTATTAAGACTGGGCTTTGTAAAACTCCCCCCCCTCCTTTTTTTTTTCTTTCTCTTCCTCCTCTTTCTTCTTTTTCTTCTCATTTTCCCTTCTGTCTCCATGTGTCTCTCTACATGAGTCTTTCTCCCTGGTGATTTCATTTGACAGTCTTGACTTATTTAAATCCAAGTTATTGAGGAAAAGTTTAAGATAAGTGACGAACACAGCATAAGTTCAGGCAGAACTATGCAACAGCTGACTCAGAATCCCTTCAATATCAATGATTTGATGGAAGATGGTGGCGGGTCCCACTGAACACCTCTACAATAACATAGCCAACTCCCTTGAAGGATGAAAGTTAACAGATGTCAGAGAGGGACTGAGGTTCAGACTGCGGCTTTTCAGCTCTGAAGAGTCCCCCTAAAGTCAGACTCCGAGGCGGTCTGGCTTCAGGTAGTATAAACATTATCACTTTGACAGGAAAGAGCTACTTTTTCCAGAATCTTTTTATACATAGTAGATTTTAGGTCATCCTTAATTTTTTTACCTTTCAGTAGAGAGGGGGTCGTTGACCTACATACAGAGCCATTTCATTTTCTTACTCTTGATGACAATGGTCTCCACACCTAGGGACCCAGTTCTGTTCCAACCCCTTTTAGTCAGCAATTCTCCATGGGTGCAGGACTTTAAAACCTTTGAGTCTCTGAGTTCCTGGGATTAAAAAAAAAAATTATCTGTGCTTCCTTCCAACCTGCAAGCTTCAGAATTCAGAATTCAACGCACAAAAAGGGATATCAGAGCTTTAATCTAGGAACCTTTTGAAGAGATTTTCCCAAAAAGAAAAGTTCCAGTAAAGTTACTCTCTTCACGTTAGTAGCCTGCATGCCAGTCTCGCCCTATTTATTACCAGATTCCTCTCCTTGACCCTTTTTAAAATTCTGAGATAATTAAAATGAGAGAAGAATTAGCAGAGTCCTGATTCTTTTTCTCATCTAAAGCTGTGTCAATTTATACAAAAGTGAGGGGAATTTGCTTCCTTCATGAGCACATTAGTGAAAAGCATGCACATTTACTTCTTTATCCCAGTTGTGTCAATTCAACTAAATAAAAGTTAATTTTAAGCCAGAATTGGACTTGTGGAAGCAGCTAATTATCTTAGGAGGAAAAGGTTATTGAAGAAAATCATTGGGCAATTTTTCTCTAACTCAAACCTGGCAGGATGAAATCTGGGCAGAGAAAAATGAAGTATGACTTTCCCTGAGGCAAGAAAGGTACTTTCTGGGCAGGATTTGAGCAGGAACAATTATTCTGAGTCCTCACCCCAATCGTAAAGCTTCTGCCTAATAACAAGAGGTTTAGTTGCATGAGCACCAGCTCGTGGGCACTGATGCACAATCCAGAAAACAGTCCACTTTCAACAGTCCAGATGAGTGATTGATTCATTATTCACATGGAGAGAAGAAAACATGATCTGCTTCAACAGGACTTTGAGGCATCTCGAGGAATACTAAAGAACAAGGTGTCAGTTAGGGGCTGCCCCCATTGCATAGTTTGATATTTGTACAAGAACTTCACATTCTGAATACTTGCAAGTGTCTGACTTGCTATGATCCTCCCCACAGGCTTGCAAGGCATGGTTATTCCCAGTCTACAGGTTAGAAAGCTGAGGCTCACCAACAGCCTATGTTTAATCAGTAAAATGGAAAAACATGGGCTCTTGGTAAAACACTACCAAGTGGAAACCATCAGAGCCAGGTTCAAAAGCCAATATCAGCTCTTTCCTGGTGACCTAGTGGCTAAGACCCCCATTCACAATGCAGGGGGCCCAGCTTCGATCCCTGATCAGGGAACTAGACCCCACACGCCACAACTAAGGATCCACATGCAGAAACTACATATCCCACGTGCTGCAACTAAGACCTGGCACAGTAAGACAAATAGATCTTTTTTTTAATTGAGTTAAAGAAAAGAAAGCCAACATCGTAAGAGAGATGGATGTTGAAAGATAACTTCTCCCTTGTTAACCTAATCTTTTTCAAAAACCACTAATTGTCAGAAAGTAGCTCTGCTCATCTCTCATCACGACCTTTCAAACACGTTCTGTCATAGGTTTATCCTCTTTCCTTGCCACTTCTAGAATTTCAGGCAGATTCCTCACCTTGCTGGTTGCTTGCCAAGTTCTGTTTGAATACATACAACTCACTGTTAGGAATTAAAACAGGTAATCCAGGCTCAATCCAATCTTTACCCTCTGGGCAAAATCCTTGATTGGACACCTCAAGAAAGATACACCCATGACCAGTAAACACGTGAGAGGCCCTCAACATCATTAGTCATAAGGGAAAAGCAAATTAAAGCCATGAGGAAATATTCATGTCACACTCTTTAGGACAGCTAAAGGCAAAAAGACAAACAACACCAAATGTTGACAGGAATGTGGAGCAACTGGAACCCTCATACATTGTTGTTGGGAGTGTATAATGACGTAATCACTTTGGTAAACTGCTTAACCATTTCTTTTAAAGTTAAATATATACCTACCAGCAATTCTGCTTCTAAATATTTATCCAAAAGAAATAAGAACATATGCCCACATGAAGATTTATATTAGAATATTCATAGCAGCTTTATTCATAATAGCCAAAAAGTGAAAACGCACATCAGTATCAAACAGAGAATGAATTTTAAAACTGTGGTATAGCTATGCAATTACATGTGACTCAGAAATAAACTAGAATGAGTTACTTGTGAACGCAACAATATGGATGAATGTCAAAGGCATGTTACAGTAAAGAAGCCAGACACAAAAAAAGTAGGAAATTATAGAAAAGACAAAACATGGCAGAGAAATCAGAATCATGGTTGCCTGTGGTGACTGAACGGTAGCAAACACAAAGGAACTTTTTGGAGAGATGAAAATATGCTTCATCTTGGACATCCCCCATGGTCCAGGGGTTAAGATCCGGCCTTCCAGTGCAGGGGATGCAGGTTCAGTCCCTGCTCAGAGAACTAAGATCCCACCTACTGTGTGGTGTGGCCAAAAAAAATTTGTTTAATATGCTATGTCTTTATGTCAATATGCATATGTCATAGCATATGTCAATATGCTACATTGATTACACACATTCTTTGCCAAAATTTGTACAGCTGTACTCTTCAGACCTGTGCATTTCTGTATGCAAATTTTACTTCACCTAAAAAATATATAAAAACATGTATATAAAACTTTTCTCTCATACAAGAGACACAGATGTAAAGAACAGACTTTTGGACTCTGGGAGAAGGCGAGGGTGGGATGATTTGAGGGAATAGCATTGATACATGTATATTACCATATGTAAAACAGATCTCCAGTCCAGGTTCAGCGCATGAGACAGGGCCCTGAGGGCTGGTGCACTGGGATGACCCAGAGTGATGGGATGGGGAGGGAGGTGGGAGGGAGGTTCAGGATGGGGAACACATGTACACCCATGGCTGATTCATGTCAATGTATGGCCAAAACCACCACAATATTATAAAGTAATCAGCCTCCAATTAAAATAAATCAGAAAAAACCCTTTTATCTCATACAAATCAAAGTTCCCCCACCCCCATCTTTTTGGTGACTATTCAGTACCATCTTTTTGGTGACTGCTTAGTCATTCTCTTCTCCAGAGGTAGCTGGGGTTCACATCACTACCTAAAAAGAGAGTTGTTGTTCAGTCGCTAAGTTGTGTCCGATTCTTTGTGACCCCATGGACTGCAGCATTCCAGCCTTTCCTGTCCTTCACCATCTCCCAGAGTTTGTTCAAACTCATGTCCACTGCGTCAGTGATGCCATCCAACCATCTCATCCTCTGCTGCCCCCTTCTGTGGCCTTCAATCTCTCCCAACATTGGGGTCTTTTCCAATGAGTTGGCTCACTGGAGAATACTCTTGAGAGTCCCTTGGACTTCAAGGAGATCAAACCAGTCAATCCTAAAGGAAACCAACCCTGAATATTCATTGGAAGGACTAATGAAGCTGAAGCTCCAATACTTTGGCCAGCTGATGCGAAAAAGAGAGTACAGTCTTTTATTTAACTTCTCTCCTCCTTCTCCTCCCCTCACTCTGATGCCTCTGGGTTTCCCCCTTCATCCAATGCTGGGCCAGGGCAGGAAAGGAAGGTTGCACATTTCTTGAGGAGGGGATACTAGTGAAGCTTCCAGAAAGTCAGACACTCCTTCAATGGAAAGCAGGGCAAACAGTGGAACTGAATTATCAAAGTTAGTTCCTTCAGTCATTCCTCAGTCCACCCAAATGCAGAATTTCACTTGCAATTTGCAGGGTGGTGGGGAGAGACGGGGAATTTGCCTAAAATATCATTAGCAGCCACAACCATTGAACACTTCAGAAGCAAATTAAATGGCAGCCATTGCTCCAAGGGAAACCATAAGAATAGACATGGCCGGGCAGTTTCCCTCTCCATTCTCCCTGCTACCCTTCAGGATCTGTCCATTCGTATCAGCTATTTCAATTGTGAACATCTATGCTTGATAGTCTATGCTTGATAGCTGAGCATCCTGGGAGAAAGGGAGGGAGAAGAAAATACAGAGCAGAAAGGGGCAGGCGGCAGGTCCCCAGAGGAGAGGAGAGGCAGAAGGTCCAGACAAACCAAGTGAGAGCTGCTCCTCCATCAAAGTCAGGGCAGCGGCTTCCCCATCCTTCACCTGGAACCAGCGGGGGGTCGATGCACAGAGGCAGTCTCCTTGTGATGGCTTCATTAGAAAGCATGGCTGTACTGTCCTCCCAGGTCTCTCCCCACATCCCCTGTGCACCACCTAGCCCCCACGCCCCACCCTGCAGTCCTGCCTTGCTCAGCATCCAGCCACACTGCCTTCCCCCATGGATGGACCCAGACTTGGCCCCAGCCACCCTGCCCCAGGGACGTGTCTCCAGCCCATCTGCCTCCACGTCAACTCCAAGGAGGAACAGCAGCTTAATGATGATTCGACAAGACTGCTTCATGACACCCATTACTCTCAGCAAACACACTGGCCACGAGGGGATCAGGAGCAAGCACAGGAGGACAGTGAAGGGCAGCTGGAGGGTCCAAGGATTTCCAGCAAGTGAAGCTGTTGCTCCGGAGATAGATGCTGAGCCCACCTGAGAGGGCTTGAAAGGAAGGTCTGTTTTCCCTCCGAAAACACGTAACTGACTTTTGTGAATTTTACCGTTTTTTATAGTTCTTTGTCCTTGTTGTTGCACTGATCCTTGGATACCATCATCCTCTGATGGCTGTCGAGTCATTCTCATCTCCAGCGGTAGCTGGGTTCACATCTCAGTCAGGAGGTTCTGACTTGACTATGGGGTCACCGTCCTCTCCCAGGTTTCTGCCCTTGAGATCACTGCTTCAAGCCTCAAAAACCATATCCTCATGGAAAACCAGAGAGAACGAAATCTCCAGTGCAGACTTGCCCAGAGGACTGGGCAAGAAGCAGGCTCCTGTTTTTGCCCGCTAGCACGAGGTCCCCCAGCCAAGTGATGTCCCAACCTTCTGTGCCTTCAGCGTCCTGTCTGAAGGTGTGTCCAGGAGCCCCGCGGAGCACTCAGAGAGGAGACCCTGCCCCCTGCTTTGACCTGGGGCAAGAGCATGGAGGATGCTCTCGACTTGCTGAATGGACCAATGAATGAAAGGTTTAGAGAGAACTTTTAGGAAATGCCTAGTGCCTTGCCTGACTCTCAGAAGGTGCTTAGCAAACAGTACCTATGGGAGGAGCAGCAGGGCGGGAGGACAGAGGACTAAGCCAGACACAGCAGACCAGCCTCTGCTCTGCCACCCCCTGGCTGGATGGCCCTATCTGAGTCACTGGTCGTCTTCTGAGCCTGTCTCCCCACCTACAAATTCCACCTACAGTGCAGACTTGTCACAAAGCCTAAAGATAACATTCTTCTAAAAATAAGTTAAAAGATCATGTGCTGGGGAATGCACTGACGTCCCATCTCAGAACCAGAAGCTATGAAATTCTACTTCTGAGGGTTTGTGCCGCTGGAGGGGTGGGGAGGAGGGGAGCTGGAGAAGGAAAGCCTGAGCAGGCTCTGTCTCGTGGGTGCAGGGCAGTTTGGCAGGTGGTGTGAGCAGGTAAGGAAGAGGTGAGCACTGAGGAAGCCGGGCTGAGGCGCTCGGCACCATCTGCATCTGCCAGGTGAGCGGGAAAGCTGTGCTTGGGAAAGATGCTGGAGGTGCCTGGGAGCTGTGTGCCAGACGAGGGCTGGGAGTCCTACTTCTCTCTTTACAAATAAGTCAAAATGACATTAATTCAACCGCCCTTGATGGGCTCATCTCTATTAACTCCTGCCTTTTGGCTCAAGCCACTTTTTCTGTGTACTGTCAACCTTGGGCCCTGTAACAGCTTGTCACCATGATCATTATCAAAGACAGGNAATGACATTAATTCAACCGCTCTTGATGGGCTCATCTCTATTAACTCCTGCCTTTTGGCTCAAGCCACTTTTTCTGTGTACTGTCAACCTTGGGCCCTGTAACAGCTTGTCACCATGATCATTATCAAAGACAGGGAGGAGGGATGGTGGGGGGTAGGGGAAGCGTTTGCCCAAGTTGCTTCATATCAGAGGCTGTTCAGACAACAGTGTCTCCTTCATCTCATAAGATAGAGACAAGTCGTTTTGACATGGTCGGATGAGAACGTACCCTTGGTTCCTGACAGTGACGGTCCTACACTGTCTGCCGCCAGGGAAGCCCAGACTGTCTCCAGGCCTTCTTCCGTATTGTGTCTCCCAGCACAGCAGGACACCTGCTCGAGAAAACCTCACTTGGAGGAAAGAGCTCAGGCAAAGCAGAGCTTCCCACACAGTCCTGCAGAGGCGTGGGGGAC
>SJYW01050203.1:118156-142612 GCA_006410735.1 Raphicerus campestris
ATCCCTGGGTTGGGAAGATCCCCTGGAGGAGGGCATGGCAGCCCACTCCAGTATCCTTGCCTGGAGAATCCCATGGACAGAGGAGCCTGGCGGGCCACAGTCCATGGGGGTTGAAAAGAATCGGACATGACTGAAGCAACTAACACACACACACACACACATACAGCAACTTACACACATACACACACTCTCTCTCTCTCTCATCAGTAGCCATGAGAGGATTCCCTGTGTCATCAGGGCTTTTCTCTGGGAAACAGAAGGAAGCGTACCTGTTCCATGTGTCCAGACTGACACTCCCCACCTTCTTTCAGATGCACCAGGCTTTCTACCGGTCCCTCCTCGCCTTGGCCCACACCCCCCGCTGTCTGCAGCATCTCTGCCGCTGCGCCATCCGGAAATCGTTCGGCAGAAAGTGCTTTTCCCTCGTGCCTCTGTTGCCCTTGCCGGAGTCCCTGCAAACCTACCTGCTTCTGGAGCCAGAGGGGGTTCTGCACTGAAACCCAGCAGTGTGGCCCAGGACACTGTGCTCCTGTGATGAGCCTTGGATGGGACCTCCCACCCACCCAGTGCACAGACCTCACCCTGCTTCAGGTTCCACCTGGGCGTGGAGTTGGTAATAAAAGCCCTTTCTCCCTCTCTCAGGGTTGCTTCTGAGAATTGAAACTGTGAATGTCATGGTATATGTATCACAAAGTACCTTTCCACAGTTCAGTTCAGTTCAGTCGCTCAGTTATGTCCAACTCTTTGTGACTCCATGGACTGCAGCATGCCAGGCCTCCCTGTCCATCACCAACTCCCAGAGTTCACCCAAACTCATGTCCATCGAGTCAGTGATGCCATCCAACCATCTCAATCCTCTGTCTTCCCCTTCTCCTCCTGCCCCCAATCCCTCCCAGCATCAGGGTCTTTTCAAATGAGTCAGCTCTTCTCATCAAGTGGCCAAAGTTTCAACTTCATCATCAGTCCTTCCAATGAACACACAGGACTGACCTTCTTTAGGATGCACTGGTTGGATCTCCTTGCAGTCCAAGGGACTCTCAAGAGTCTTCTCCAACACCACAGTTCAAAAGCATCCATTCTTCGGCACTCAGCTTTCTTCACAGTCCAGCCCTCACATCCATACATGACTACATGGACTACCTTTCCACAGAGGTTGAACCAAAGGTGTATATATTTTTCCAAGAGTTGGTCTCCCTGCCCACAGTGGTTCAGCCACAATCCTGCTGGCCCCATCCCCAAACTCTCTGACTTAGGATAGGAAAACATTATACCCCTCCTAGAGCTCAGCCCCCCGGGAAGACTCTGTCCCCCAAACATGACAGACGTGCACATGCAGAGAAGAGGACGCATGCTTCCATAACAAGATCCCCTGCCCAGGAGCCCACTGGTGCTTCCGAGCGCATTACCGCCCAGAGCCCCTCGGAGGACGCTGGAGGAGTGGTGAGCAGACACTTCAATCCTGTGCAAGTCTTCTGTCTGATGACCCCAGCAGACCCAGCTGATCCAGCTGTAGGGGACAGTCTAGGATGCCAGATACAGACGCAGGCTCGTGGAGGCTGCCCTCAGCTCAGCTCAGGAGGAAGCTCTAAAGCCTAGGACTGGATTAACCATGTTTTTATATTTTTTATATTCTGGTACTTTGACACCTGGGGCTTTTGGACTGGAACTGCCCCCTCAGGATTAGCCAGTTCTTAAAAAGACAATAAACAATGTGCCCCCAAGCATCCTTTTCAAATACAACTCAACCAGCCCAGGGCTCACACCCCACCACCTCCTTGGATCTCTTGTCCCTATCTCCCCATCCCACCGCCCCAACCAGGGCCACCCAGACACCTGGAGGCACCCCCTCTGCCTCTGAGCCCACTGCAGTTATTGAGACTAGCCAGTCCTGTGCCCATGTATCCATCCCCATGGAAACTGCAAGCAAGGCTCCTGCCCACATCTCCTCCCCTGCCCCCACCTCCTGACCAACCCCGGTGCTCCCCCCTGTGGTGGGGCCCTTCTCCTGGGAACTGTGAGGAATAAACTCTCTCTTCACTGGTCTGAAGGTCTCTCTTCTCATCTGTTGGCCTCGCATGCATGCGTGCTAATTCACTTCAGTCGTATCCAATTCTCTGCAACCTTATGGGTTCTGCAGCTGCCAGGCTCCTCTGTCCGTGGGATTCTCCAGGCAAGAATACCAGAGTGGGTTGCCATTTCCTCCTCCAGGGGATCTTTCTGATGCAGGGATCAAACCCGTGTCTCCTCCGTTGCAGGCAGGTTCTTTACTTACTGAGCCCCTGGGGAAGCCCTCTGTTGGCCTTACCAGACCTCAAAAGTCCAACCCCATAGTTTACAGCAAGGACTCTGTGAGCATCCTCTGAGGATAAGCAGTGGCTCCGTGTTTTTTCCAGTTTGAGCCAGTGCACAGTGCAGCTGGGATGAACCTCGGGCTGGCGGGGACGCCATCCCGCCGTGGCCGTCTGGAAGGGCACTGCACACGCCAGCAGGTGACTGCTGTCTAAGGAGGGAGGTTGATGCGCCATGAGTGAAGCCCACTGTGGTGCTAAAGAGGGGACCTGGCAGGGCCACCCAGTGAGGGCGGATGTCACAAAAGGAGGAGCCAGGCTGGGTCCTGAGGGATAGTCAGGTTTCAACACAGCGNAGCAGACACTTCAATCCTGTGCAAGTCTTCTGTCTGATGACCCCAGCAGACCCAGCTGATCCAGCTGTAGGGGACAGTCTAGGATGCCAGATACAGACGCAGGCTCGTGGAGGCTGCCCTCAGCTCAGCTCAGGAGGAAGCTCTAAAGCCTAGGACTGGATTAACCATGTTTTTATATTTTTTATATTCTGGTACTTTGACACCTGGGGCTTTTGGACTGGAACTGCCCCCTCAGGATTAGCCAGTTCTTAAAGACAATAAACAATGTGCCCCCAAGCATCCTTTTCAAATACAACTCAACCAGCCCAGGGCTCACACCCCACCACCTCCTTGGATCTCTTGTCCCTATCTCCCCATCCCACCGCCCCAACCAGGGCCACCCAGACACCTGGAGGCACCCCCTCTGCCTCTGAGCCCACTGCAGTTATTGAGACTAGCCAGTCCTGTGCCCGTGTATCCATCCCCATGGAAACTGCAAGCAAGGCTCCTGCCCACATCTCCTCCCCTGCCCCCACCTCCTGACCAACCCCGGTGCTCCCCCCTGTGGTGGGGCCCTTCTCCTGGGAACTGTGAGGAATAAACTCTCTCTTCACTGGTCTGAAGGTCTCTCTTCTCATCTGTTGGCCTCGCATGCATGCGTGCTAATTCACTTCAGTCGTATCCAATTCTCTGCAACCTTATGGGTTCTGCAGCTGCCAGGCTCCTCTGTCCGTGGGATTCTCCAGGCAAGAATACCAGAGTGGGTTGCCATTTCCTCCTCCAGGGGATCTTTCTGATGCAGGGATCAAACCCGTGTCTCCTCCATTGCAGGCAGGTTCTTTACTTACTGAGCCCCTGGGGAAGCCCTCTGTTGGCCTTACCAGACCTCAAAAGTCCAACCCCATAGTTTACAGCAAGGACTCTGTGAGCATCCTCTGAGGATAAGCAGTGGCTCCGTGTTTTTTCCAGTTTGAGCCAGTACACAGTGCAGCTGGGATGAACCTCGGGCTGGCGGGGACGCCATCCTGCCGTGGCCGTCTGGAAGGGCACTGCACACGCCAGCAGGTGACTGCTGTCTAAGGAGGGAGGTTGATGCGCCATGAGTGAAGCCCACTGTGGTGCTAAAGAGGGGACCTGGCAGGGCCACCCAGTGAGGGCGGATGTCACAAAAGGAGGAGCCAGGCTGGGTCCTGAGGGATAGTCAGGTTTCAACACAGCCTGTCAGGCCAAGGGAAGCATAGGGCAACTCACCCTCCCACACCCTGCCCTTTGAGACAGCCAGTTCACCTGGCCCACACAAGCACAGCTGAAGACCTCTCCCCAAGCCTCTTCCACACAGACGTTCAGGAGCCACCACTGGGTCAAAAGGAAAAGCTGAACAAAGGCTGGAGGGACAGTGATTGGTCCTGAGGGGACGGCCCCTGGCTTTCACAACTGGAGGGAGGCAGGGCTGAAGGAGGGAGCTGGGAGGCAAGTCAGGAGGACCTCGAGGATTTGAGCTTCACTGTACAAGCTGTGAGAAGCAGGTGAGAAGATGTGGTCCTAGTGAGACACTGTGTGTGCTAAGTGACTTCAGTCCTGTCTGACTCTTTGTGACCCCATGGACTGTAGCCTGCCAGTCTCCTCTGTCCATGGGATTCTCTAGGTGAGAATCCTGGCGTGGGCTGCCATTCCCTCCTCCAGGGGGGCTTCCCAACCCAGGGATCGAACACAAGTCCCCTTCCCAACCCAGGGATCGAACACAAGTCCGCATTGCAGGCGGACTTTTCCCCTGCTGAGCCATGGGGAAGCCCCAGGGAGACACTGGGAAGTTTCTTTGTCCTGGAAAGAGATGCAGTGCACTGAAGGAGTCCACGGTGACACCCCAGACGCAGGGCTTCAGACCCAGGCTGCTCCACCGAGCAAGAGGAACCACCCCTTAACCAAAATCGGCTGCAGTTTGCTCAGCTGGGAAGTGAAGGCATGCGCACCTCCCGCACTGGGGTAGGACTCAGCGAGATCACGCGTGACAGCGGCAGGCTTCTCCGTTCCAAAGGCATCTTGTTAAAACGCGGATTCTGACACTGGCATCCAGAGTGGGGCCTGGATGCCGCAGGTCTGGGAACTTTAACATCGCTAACGAGCTTGGGTGACGCCCCTGCCCGTGGTTGGAGCAGGAGTGCACGGTGCAAAGCCTCAGAGCCAGAAGTGGCCAGGAGGAGGACCGCCATAATAAACGGCTCCTCCTATTATTATGATTGTCTTATTGTTAGAAGGAAATAGCCTTACACTGGGATAAAGACTGTAGACACGGAAAAGCAGAGCAACGTTATTTATGAGAACAAGTGAGGAAGGCAAACAGTAAGAAATACAGCCCCAGCAGCCGCTCAGGAGCCCTGTCCACCCGGGGTGTTGCAAGTGAGCCCCAGCAGCCGCTCAGGAGCCCTGTCCACCCGGGGTGTTGCAGGTGAGAATCTGCGCGAACCTGCCGGCCTGACACAGCCTATTCTTCAAGCTCCCCTCTCCATCTCATCCTCCTCAGAGAACACTTTGGTTGTACTTCTGAAATGTACTAAATTTTAAATATGTTTTGGAATCCCACCACAAAGTAGAACTCTTTTTAAACCGCACCATATACCTTTCAGGACTTTAGTTCCCTGACCAGAGATTGAACATGAACCCTCAGCAATGAAACCATGGAGTCCCAAACCACTGGGCTGCCAGGGAGTTCCCCACATTGACTTCACATTTCTAAAACTCTGACAAATAATGACCAATTATTACATTTCAAAAACACACTTCCCCCCAAATTACTGCTTAAAAACAAGATTCTCACAGTGAACCCCAGACATCTCCCTGTAACTGCCTGAAATTCCTCCACTGCCAAAGAATTCGTCTTCACTATTTCATCCCCAAGAATTTTATTGGACAGCAAGGAGATCAAACCAGTCCATCCTAAAGGAAATGAACCCTAAATATTCATTGGAAGGATTGATGCTGAAGCTGAAGCTCCAATACTTCGGCCACCTGATGCTGAGAACTGACTCACTGGAAAAGACCCTGATGCTGGGAAAGATTGAAGGCAGGAGGAGAAGGGGATGACAGAGGATGAGATGGTTGGATGGCATCACCAACTCAACAGACCTGAATTTGAGCAAACTCCTAGAGATAGTGAAGGACAGGGAAGCCTGGTGTCCTGCAGCCCATGGGGTTGCAAAGAATCAGACTGGACTGCGTGACTGAACAACAACAAAGCAAAAAATAAAATAACTGAAATACTTGTGAGATGATGACTGTGTCTATCCTGCCCTATGCTCCACGTGGGAGGAAGTTCTGAAATGAAGGGGACTTGCATAATTCCACATAAATAAGAGAAAGAAAAGAGGGAAGGAGAAGGACAAGACTAAGAGAAGAAAGAGAGGAAGGAGGGAGAGAGAAAAGATATTGGGGGAGAGAAGTAAGAGCTGAGAAAACATCTGCAACTACCTTCTGCTTTAAAGCTAGAATTATCCTGGCTATCTTCTTTTGCAGGGAAAAAAATAGCCTGGTATTTCTTTTATTAAAGAGTAAAAATGTTTTCCATCCTTAAACAGTTCACATAAAACAGCATTACTTTTACCTCTGAGTATATTACATAAACTCAGTTCCATAAGACCTAAACTTTCTTTAATTTTAAATGTAGTGTTTAATGACGCATTCACATGGTTCAAAATTCAGAAGGTAATAAAAGAGCAGATGCTCTTACTACTAAAAAGGAAAAAGATAGCAGAGGAATATTTTCCCTCCAACTTTATTATCACTGGCTATACAACTGCCATGGCTTCCCTGGTGGCTCAGAGGGTAAAGCGTCTGCCTGCAATGCAGGAGACCCGGGCTCAATCCCTGGGTCGGGAAGATCCCCTGGAGAAGGAAATGGCAACGCACTCCAGTATCTTTGCCTGGAGAATCCCATGGACAGAGGAGCCTGGTGGGCTACAGTCCATGGAGTCGCAAACAGTCAGATACGACTGAGCGACTTCACTTTCATACAACTGCCATCTGACCACAGCGAGTCACCCCGGTTCTAGTG
The DNA here is from genome assembly GCA_006410735.1 of Raphicerus campestris. Classification (NCBI taxonomy): domain Eukaryota; kingdom Metazoa; phylum Chordata; class Mammalia; order Artiodactyla; family Bovidae; genus Raphicerus; species Raphicerus campestris. The sequence goes on from SJYW01050203.1 coordinate 124,828, forward strand.
ACTCCAGATGTGCTAAAAAGGATTCCTGATGTATGGCCATGAGTGTATGGGACAAAAATGGTGGTGGTTTAGGGGTTATCTTAATCATCAGATGGGATGGAATTCATTGATAGTTTTTCAGTCTTTAATTCCTGCTAGCAATTTTCTTGATTAAGCAAAAAATAAAATAACTGAAAAAAATTGTAGCAGGGGTGAAAATACAAAATGCACATGTGAGGTTCTCTGCCAACAATGGTCCTGAGAAGATTCAGCCATCTCCAGCACGCCCATCACCTGGACAGCAGCCCACAGACACAGACACAGCCCACAGGCAGGCAGGGCACAGGCGTGGCACCACGCAACGTGCCATGCTTAAAATTCTGAACACTGCCCTGGGCCTCTCTTTCTAGTGTACTCAAAATCCATTTAACTTTAAGTTACATAATAATCATCAATTCTGCATGTGTTGAAGAAAATCAAAACGACTCTTTAAGAAGCATTTGCAAATCCCAGTAACTGTATATAAGCACCATGGTTTCCATGTTAGAAATAAACCTTATGTTTTCATGTTGATGGGGCAGGCTGTTGAACTTTGGCAAAGAACACTTAACCCTGTACAAAAACAGCGTAAAATACAGGCTTGGAGAGCGAGCCTGTCTGCTCATGACCGGTCCTGATGCGGAGGTCTGTGAGAGCTTAATCACTGCAATTGTGGATGTTATTAGCTTGCCAAGTGCTTTTCATCTCTTAAGGGCTGCCCAAGGACCAAGTGATAAACCCGGAATATTGCATCTTTTATTCCATTATTTCAAGAATAAATTATTCCTTAGTCAAATTTTCTATGTGCACTTTGGATATTCAAAAGTCCCAAAGTTTCCACTAGGATCAATACTGCGTCTTATTTTTGGCTTTCAGTAGGCATTTAAAACCCCGGGGCTTGTCTTGAAATTGTCAGCATCTTTCTATTTTAAAATAAAAATTAATCTCATTAAATTGCTAAAATAAGCCTGAGGTCAGTTTCTAGGGTCAGGAGGAAGGATTCCAGCCTTGAAACTTATTTTCGTGAAGTCCTGCAGGTGGCGCCATAAGCAAACGGTCTTACCCTGCCCACCCACCGGCTCTCCCCAGAATTAAAGAGCAGAAAAAACAAGATTTTGACTCATAGGGTAAAGGGGAGGAGGGTGTAGTAAAACTATAGAATCGTGACGTATCATATAGAATTATGCTGCTATAATTTTTAAAAATCCGTAATTAAAATATTGATTATGGCATTGCCTACTTCCTTTGTATTAAATATGCGCATTTTATAGGCAGTGTGTTTCAAAATAAATATAATTTTAAGTTGACTCTTTTATGATGCCATAATGACAGCCCAATCCTCATTTGTGTGTTCAACGTGTACTTTAACAAAATTATACATTCACCACTGCGATGTAACTAGCTGGGTTTGCAGCCTTCATCTCATCTTCCAGAATGGTATTTCTTCAGTCCTAACACTCTGCTTAATCACTCCAATAAAAAGAGTAGATTTCTTTGTAATGCAATTTGTAAGCAATAAACATGATTGAGAATGCAGTATTGGCTGTCGACTATGTTTAATGCAGGGTTTTAATTCGGTGTGTAATTATTCATTCGGTAGCACTTTTCCCATTCACATATCTTTTCCCGGATCTGGAAAAAGTTGGTAAGTTGGGAAAACATCGGGGCAACAGGACTTCCTCCCACTTTGGGCAAGCAGGAGTTTGATACAGATGTTACAAGAAAATACATTTTTCTTTTATCTGCTAAAAACAGGAGGTCACATTAACTCCTCGTACAGACACATAAAAATGTGATTATGGGTTCTAAACAGAACGCAGTGGGCTCCTAGTTAACACAATGAGATTTCTAGGAAGTGATGCATAAATTCTTCAAAAATGACACATCTCTCACGTTTCATTCCAATTAAATTACTGAGGCAGCTAACAGCGATGAGCACAGAGTACGGGGGTAAAATGANTCCAAAGGCATCTTGTTAAAACGCGGATTCTGACACTGGCATCCAGAGTGGGGCCTGGATGCCGCAGGTCTGGGAACTTTAACATCGCTAACGAGCTTGGGTGACGCCCCTGCCCGTGGTTGGAGCAGGAGTGCACGGTGCAAAGCCTCAGAGCCAGAAGTGGCCAGGAGGAGGACCGCCATAATAAACGGCTCCTCCTATTATTATGATTGTCTTATTGTTAGAAGGAAATAGCCTTACACTGGGATAAAGACTGTAGACACGGAAAAGCAGAGCAACGTTATTTATGAGAACAAGTGAGGAAGGCAAACAGTAAGAAATACAGCCCCAGCAGCCGCTCAGGAGCCCTGTCCACCCGGGGTGTTGCAAGTGAGCCCCAGCAGCCGCTCAGGAGCCCTGTCCACCCGGGGTGTTGCAGGTGAGAATCTGCGCGAACCTGCCGGCCTGACACAGCCTATTCTTCAAGCTCCCCTCTCCATCTCATCCTCCTCAGAGAACACTTTGGTTGTACTTCTGAAATGTACTAAATTTTAAATATGTTTTGGAATCCCACCACAAAGTAGAACTCTTTTTAAACCGCACCATATACCTTTCAGGACTTTAGTTCCCTGACCAGAGATTGAACATGAACCCTCAGCAATGAAACCATGGAGTCCCAAACCACTGGGCTGCCAGGGAGTTCCCCACATTGACTTCACATTTCTAAAACTCTGACAAATAATGACCAATTATTACATTTCAAAAACACACTTCCCCCCAAATTACTGCTTAAAAACAAGATTCTCACAGTGAACCCCAGACATCTCCCTGTAACTGCCTGAAATTCCTCCACTGCCAAAGAATTCGTCTTCACTATTTCATCCCCAAGAATTTTATTGGACAGCAAGGAGATCAAACCAGTCCATCCTAAAGGAAATGAACCCTAAATATTCATTGGAAGGATTGATGCTGAAGCTGAAGCTCCAATACTTCGGCCACCTGATGCTGAGAACTGACTCACTGGAAAAGACCCTGATGCTGGGAAAGATTGAAGGCAGGAGGAGAAGGGGATGACAGAGGATGAGATGGTTGGATGGCATCACCAACTCAACAGACCTGAATTTGAGCAAACTCCTAGAGATAGTGAAGGACAGGGAAGCCTGGTGTCCTGCAGCCCATGGGGTTGCAAAGAATCAGACTGGACTGCGTGACTGAACAACAACAAAGCAAAAAATAAAATAACTGAAATACTTGTGAGATGATGACTGTGTCTATCCTGCCCTATGCTCCACGTGGGAGGAAGTTCTGAAATGAAGGGGACTTGCATAATTCCACATAAATAAGAGAAAGAAAAGAGGGAAGGAGAAGGACAAGACTAAGAGAAGAAAGAGAGGAAGGAGGGAGAGAGAAAAGATATTGGGGGAGAGGGGCTTCCCTGGTGGTCCGGTGGTTAGGACTCTGGGCTTGCAATGCAGGGGACCCAGGTTCAATCCCCGATCAGGGAAGTAAGATCCCACATGCCGCACAGCGTGGCCAATAAATAAATTNAGGGAGAGAGAAAAGATATTGGGGGAGAGAAGAAAGAGCTGAGAAAACATCTGCAACTACCTTCTGCTTTAAAGCTAGAATTATCCTGGCTATCTTCTTTTGCAGGGAAAAAAATAGCCTGGTATTTCTTTTATTAAAGAGTAAAAATGTTTTCCATTCTTAAACAGTTCACATAAAACATCATTACTTTTACCTCTGAGTATATTACATAAACTCAGTTCCATAAGACCTAAACTTTCTTTAATTTTAAATGTAGTGTTTAATGACGCATTCACATGGTTCAAAATTCAGAAGGTAATAAAAGAGCAGATGCTCTTACTACTAAAAAGGAAAAAGATAGCAGAGGAATATTTTCCCTCCAACTTTATTATCACTGGCTATACAACTGCCATGGCTTCCCTGGTGGCTCAGAGGGTAAAGCGTCTGCCTGCAATGCAGGAGACCCGGGCTCAATCCCTGGGTCGGGAAGATCCCCTGGAGAAGGAAATGGCAACGCACTCCAGTATCTTTGCCTGGAGAATCCCATGGACAGAGGAGCCTGGTGGGCTACAGTCCATGGAGTCGCAAACAGTCAGATACGACTGAGCGACTTCACTTTCATACAACTGCCATCTGACCACAGAGAGTCACCCCGGTTCTAGTGACTCCAGATGTGCTAAAAAGGATTCCTGATGTATGGCCATGAGTGTATGGGACAAAAATGGTGGTGGTTTAGGGGTTATCTTAATCATCAGATGGGATGGAATTCATTGATAGTTTTTCAGTCTTTAATTCCTGCTAGCAATTTTCTTGATTAAGCAAAAAATAAAATAACTGAAAAAAATTGTAGCAGGGGTGAAAATACAAAATGCACATGTGAGGTTCTCTGCCAACAATGGTCCTGAGAAGATTCAGCCATCTCCAGCACGCCCATCACCTGGACAGCAGCCCACAGACACAGACACAGCCCACAGGCAGGCAGGGCACAGGCGTGGCACCACGCAACGTGCCATGCTTAAAATTCTGAACACTGCCCTGGGCCTCTCTTTCTAGTGTACTCAAAATCCATTTAACTTTAAGTTACATAATAATCATCAATTCTGCATGTGTTGAAGAAAATCAAAACGACTCTTTAAGAAGCATTTGCAAATCCCAGTAACTGTATATAAGCACCATGGTTTCCATGTTAGAAATAAACCTTATGTTTTCATGTTGATGGGGCAGGCTGTTGAACTTTGGCAAAGAACACTTAACCCTGTACAAAAACAGCGTAAAATACAGGCTTGGAGAGCGAGCCTGTCTGCTCATGACCGGTCCTGATGCGGAGGTCTGTGAGAGCTTAATCACTGCAATTGTGGATGTTATTAGCTTGCCAAGTGCTTTTCATCTCTTAAGGGCTGCCCAAGGACCAAGTGATAAACCCGGAATATTGCATCTTTTATTCCATTATTTCAAGAATAAATTATTCCTTAGTCAAATTTTCTATGTGCACTTTGGATATTCAAAAGTCCCAAAGTTTCCACTAGGATCAATACTGCGTCTTATTTTTGGCTTTCAGTAGGCATTTAAAACCCCGGGGCTTGTCTTGAAATTGTCAGCATCTTTCTATTTTAAAATAAAAATTAATCTCATTAAATTGCTAAAATAAGCCTGAGGTCAGTTTCTAGGGTCAGGAGGAAGGATTCCAGCCTTGAAACTTATTTTCGTGAAGTCCTGCAGGTGGCGCCATAAGCAAACGGTCTTACCCTGCCCACCCACCGGCTCTCCCCAGAATTAAAGAGCAGAAAAAACAAGATTTTGACTCATAGGGTAAAGGGGAGGAGGGTGTAGTAAAACTATAGAATCGTGACGTATCATATAGAATTATGCTGCTATAATTTTTAAAAATCCGTAATTAAAATATTGATTATGGCATTGCCTACTTCCTTTGTATTAAATATGCGCATTTTATAGGCAGTGTGTTTCAAAATAAATATAATTTTAAGTTGACTCTTTTATGATGCCATAATGACAGCCCAATCCTCATTTGTGTGTTCAACGTGTACTTTAACAAAATTATACATTCACCACTGCGATGTAACTAGCTGGGTTTGCAGCCTTCATCTCATCTTCCAGAATGGTATTTCTTCAGTCCTAACACTCTGCTTAATCACTCCAATAAAAAGAGTAGATTTCTTTGTAATGCAATTTGTAAGCAATAAACATGATTGAGAATGCAGTATTGGCTGTCGACTATGTTTAATGCAGGGTTTTAATTCGGTGTGTAATTATTCATTCGGTAGCACTTTTCCCATTCACATATCTTTTCCCGGATCTGGAAAAAGTTGGTAAGTTGGGAAAACATCGGGGCAACAGGACTTCCTCCCACTTTGGGCAAGCAGGAGTTTGATACAGATGTTACAAGAAAATACATTTTTCTTTTATCTGCTAAAAACAGGAGGTCACATTAACTCCTCGTACAGACACATAAAAATGTGATTATGGGTTCTAAACAGAACGCAGTGGGCTCCTAGTTAACACAATGAGATTTCTAGGAAGTGATGCATAAATTCTTCAAAAATGACACATCTCTCACGTTTCATTCCAATTAAATTACTGAGGCAGCTAACAGCGATGAGCACAGAGTACGGGGGTAAAATGAAGGTTTCTTCTTGTAACTGTATCTCTGTGGAAGATGTGTATAAGAGACAGGGAAGNTTCTGCATGTGTTGAAGAAAATCAAAACGACTCTTTAAGAAGCATTTGCAAATCCCAGTAACTGTATATAAGCACCATGGTTTCCATGTTAGAAATAAACCTTATGTTTTCATGTTGATGGGGCAGGCTGTTGAACTTTGGCAAAGAACACTTAACCCTGTACAAAAACAGCGTAAAATACAGGCTTGGAGAGCGAGCCTGTCTGCTCATGACCGGTCCTGATGCGGAGGTCTGTGAGAGCTTAATCACTGCAATTGTGGATGTTATTAGCTTGCCAAGTGCTTTTCATCTCTTAAGGGCTGCCCAAGGACCAAGTGATAAACCCGGAATATTGCATCTTTTATTCCATTATTTCAAGAATAAATTATTCCTTAGTCAAATTTTCTATGTGCACTTTGGATATTCAAAAGTCCCAAAGTTTCCACTAGGATCAATACTGCGTCTTATTTTTGGCTTTCAGTAGGCATTTAAAACCCCGGGGCTTGTCTTGAAATTGTCAGCATCTTTCTATTTTAAAATAAAAATTAATCTCATTAAATTGCTAAAATAAGCCTGAGGTCAGTTTCTAGGGTCAGGAGGAAGGATTCCAGCCTTGAAACTTATTTTCGTGAAGTCCTGCAGGTGGCGCCATAAGCAAACGGTCTTACCCTGCCCACCCACCGGCTCTCCCCAGAATTAAAGAGCAGAAAAAACAAGATTTTGACTCATAGGGTAAAGGGGAGGAGGGTGTAGTAAAACTATAGAATCGTGACGTATCATATAGAATTATGCTGCTATAATTTTTAAAAATCCGTAATTAAAATATTGATTATGGCATTGCCTACTTCCTTTGTATTAAATATGCGCATTTTATAGGCAGTGTGTTTCAAAATAAATATAATTTTAAGTTGACTCTTTTATGATGCCATAATGACAGCCCAATCCTCATTTGTGTGTTCAACGTGTACTTTAACAAAATTATACATTCACCACTGCGATGTAACTAGCTGGGTTTGCAGCCTTCATCTCATCTTCCAGAATGGTATTTCTTCAGTCCTAACACTCTGCTTAATCACTCCAATAAAAAGAGTAGATTTCTTTGTAATGCAATTTGTAAGCAATAAACATGATTGAGAATGCAGTATTGGCTGTCGACTATGTTTAATGCAGGGTTTTAATTCGGTGTGTAATTATTCATTCGGTAGCACTTTTCCCATTCACATATCTTTTCCCGGATCTGGAAAAAGTTGGTAAGTTGGGAAAACATCGGGGCAACAGGACTTCCTCCCACTTTGGGCAAGCAGGAGTTTGATACAGATGTTACAAGAAAATACATTTTTCTTTTATCTGCTAAAAACAGGAGGTCACATTAACTCCTCGTACAGACACATAAAAATGTGATTATGGGTTCTAAACAGAACGCAGTGGGCTCCTAGTTAACACAATGAGATTTCTAGGAAGTGATGCATAAATTCTTCAAAAATGACACATCTCTCACGTTTCATTCCAATTAAATTACTGAGGCAGCTAACAGCGATGAGCACAGAGTACGGGGGTAAAATGAAGGTTTCTTCTTGTAACTGTATCTCTGTGGAAGTATATTTTTATGAGAAGCAGTTAATATTAAGCTATTATTTTTCAGCTGCGCTGGAAGGGATATCTCGACTTTTCTTGTCGAGCTCTCCCTGGAAGAGGCTGCTCCTTTGTTTCTTGGGTTTGTTAATAAGAAGAGAGGATTGCTTCGCTGGCTTCGCCCCCCCCTCCCCCAACCCGGGTCTCTGGAGCGAAAGGGCCCAGCCCGAAATGGGTCCCGGGTGTCCGTCCCCAGGGTGCCAGGGTCTGGCGATACTGCCCACAGGCCTGCGGCCGCATGACTCCAGTATGCCCGGAGCACCACTTAGAACCCACGGCGCGGGGCCGGCGGCGAAGGGTGCCCGGAACCCCGTGCCCACCCGCGATCCGCGAACACGCGGGGCTGGTCCCCCTCACCCCACCCGCGCCCGGTGGTCCACGTCTCCGGATGATCAGCGCCCAGCGGCCGGCAGCGCGGGGGGTTCTTAGCCTAGCGGGGCGGGCAGGGGTGTCTGGGAGAGGGGAAACCTGCCTGGGCAGCTCGCAGTGCCCCCCACCACCCAGCCCCGCCAGGAGAGCCTAGGGGCGTGGGGCCCCCGCCCCGGGATATCTGGGTTCAGGGCTGCTGCCCTGCAAGGGAGGCCGGAGGAGCGCGAGGCCGCCCGGAGGGAGGCGGGAGGGGGCGTCGGAAGACAAAAGGCTGTGAAGCTTAAAATTCAAAAAAAGATGTTTTCGAAAGCCTCGTCCTGGGGTTTGAAAGGCGCTCCGAGGACAGCGGCAGAGCGATCCCAATCAGAAATGCGATTTGAAGTCCTAATGAACTTGATTGCGTGAACATTTATAATCCCCCATGGCCCTAAATGAAATCAGATATAATCAGAAGATACAGGGAAGGGAGTGTTTACAGCCGACTCCGGGCGGCTGCGGGACGGGGAGACGCGGCCCCGGTATTGATGTCGAAAATGATGGATAACGCGGGAATGGCAAATATACTATTTGTCTAATGGCTCGGCAATTAAATTCCCCTGTAAATGACCCATGCCTCATTTCATCCTAATCTATGGAATTTTGATTGAATTCGTCAGCTCTAATTGAAAAATACTGCACTTTAATGTCTGCATTGCAGTTTCAGGACGAGAGTGGTTTTAATGAGACAGTGCCCCCCTGACCTGGGAATATTTGAGACTTTTATTCGGAATTTAAAGCCAGAAGATCGCTCAACTGAGCGCTGCGATACCCGCCGCGGTATCCACGTCCATCTATCTCCAGACGCGATTTAATAACCGCACTTGGGGATAAATGCGGCCCCCGACCCTCGCGCTCACATGGCCACCAAGGGCGCCCCATCCCGAGATAAGAGCGGAGGGGCTTTTAAGGTGGTGCCGTGGCGCGCCAGCGGAGGGGGGCTTCCAGAGAGGGGCCTGTCCCCTTCCTGGCCCCCGTGCTCAGTCGCTCTCCACCCCCTACCCCCAAGCCTCGGGCCCTGACACTGACCACGGCCTACGAGACTTCCCTGGCCAAACCCAGGCGTCCCTCCCGGAGGAGGTGGCCCAGCTGGCTGCGACCCACAAGCACTAGGAAATGGGGACGGCCTCCGACGCGCTTTATATGCAAATGACGACGCGAAGCCATCCCTAAGAAATTAGCTACTTGCCGAAGCATATTTACTAGATTGAAATGAATTAAAGAGAAACACTTTAAGTCGTGCAAACGAGATAATTGGGCCACATTAAAACTGGAGATGTTTGCTCCTTTCTCCACCCTCCCCCCCCAAAAAAAAATCAAGTTGGTGCAGGGCGGTAAAAATCGCCCCCTACACACGCACACCTGAAATGAGCTGATCAGGCTCCCGCTGCTCGGAGAACGGAAGTCTGGAAGTGCGAGGGGCTGGTCCCCGTGCGGACCTGCCGCGGCGCCCCTCGCGCCGGAGCCTGGGTAGCCCGGCTCCCGGGCTCCAAGGGGCCAATCCCGGCCTCCGCCCGCAGGGAGCGCGCTAGAGCCAGGTTCCTGTGGCGAGAGCAGACGCAGAGCGCCGGTCAGCCTTCAGGCCTCGGCGGGCGGCTCCGACCCGCCCCCCAGCTTCGTCCACCTCAGTGTCCCTACTGGAGGGATCAGGATGGGGGCTCTGGGGAGAGGCGTTTGGGTGGAAGTAAGAGGCCAAAATACTCGGCTCGCCTCTGTGTTAGTGGCTCAGTCGTGACTCTCTTGCGGCCCCGTGGACTGTAGCCTTCCAGGCTCCTCTGTCCATGGGGTTCTCCAGGCGAGAAGACTGGAGTGGATAGCCAAGCTTTCTTCCAGGGGATCTTCCCGACCCAGGGATTGAACCTGAGTCTCCCGCAGGTTGCCGTCCCCCTCCCCCAAAGAGGAATGTGTTTGAGCTTTGTTCGTTTAACTCACAGAGTTTACAGATCTTTTATTTAAAATGAAATAATATGAAACGACGAGAACTCGTCTCCCTGGGAATGCGGTGCTCAGCGCGCCCTCCTAACGCTGAACTCGGTGGTNGTTTAACTCACGGAGTTTACAGATCTTTTATTTAAAATGAAATAATATGAAACGACGAGAACTCGTCTCCCTGGGAATGCGGTGCTCAGCGCGCCCTCCTAACGCTGAACTCGGTGGTGAGCGCGCCCTGCAGAGGGACCCTCCGAGGGCCGGGGCTGTCTGCGCCTGCGTCTCCGCCTCGGCAGAGGAGGACCGCCTGCCGACGCCCTCGGGGGCGGCGCTTCGGAACCTCTCCCCGCCTCTGGCAGGCGTCCTGGGTCCTTACATACATCCTGCGTCCTGACCTACTGGTGGCCTGTGCTTTGTTTTTAAATGCTCAAGAGTCTTGAGATCAGAGACTGCCCCAAGTTGAGAGTCACTCTGAGCGCACAGGCTTGCGCCCCTGGCCGCCGCGCGTGCACCCAACACGTACATCACTCCGGAGGCTGGCGGGCCGTGCTTGCAATTTAGAGACACCGTCCCATCCTACCCCCACCATCCTCTGCGGGCCAGGCGCCCTGCCACCATGGCTACGTGATCTAGCTGGGGCCCTACGACGACCCGTGACGAAAGTAATCTATTAATTATCTGCTCTTTAGGGACTCAGTCAGACCGCTGGTGGGACAGAGCAGGCTTTCCAGCCCATTATGCAGATGGAAAAGCAGAGGCCGGGTCGGCTCAGAGGTGCACCCAGATTCTTTAGGCCCAGATGTCAGAGGGTCTCTTATCCTTTCCGCTTCTAGGCCCTGCTCAGGGTGAGTCAAAGAACCAGGAGAACTTTACATGAACTTTAAAGAGAGCCGACGTGGGTTTTCTATGATCACGTCCAAAATCTGATGGTATTTCTTAATGCCTTGTGTAATCATGGAGGTCTGGTTTTTACCCCCTCATTTGTGACAAAGCCTTCTCTTGTAGTCTAGACGTCTGAAATGGAAAGAAATTTAGACTTTTTCTCGTGCAACTGTAGACATGAAAAAGACAGACTTCTCAGAGCTTCTAATCCTGCAAAAGAGGAGCTGGCTTCAATTCGCTTGAAATCTCAGAGCCCAAAGAAGCCCTAAAGAGATGTCATTATCCGCATGGACCGTAGGCGGCGCTCTAGATCCCTGACGCTCTGCACACTCGTGGTGCTTTGCGGACTAATACGTTTGAAATTTTGAAGCCTTAAGTAAAACTGGTTCCTGCCTTTTCCTGGTGAATGTATTGAATATATGATAGTTCTTTGACTTCTGTTTGCAGATATGAAATAACCTGGTTAGGTTATTAAAATTAAATTGTCAATGCAAAATTTGCTTCCACAATAAATTACTCACTTCTTTACATGTTAAAGCATAAATTTCCAAACAACTTACAATATGCTGAACACATTGAATTTCAAGGGCTTGGGGGTTAGAAAGAACGTTAAGAAGTCTCCCATCCCCTAAGTCTTCTGGGGTTTTCTTGTTTCATTTTGGTTGCAGTTTAAGTGGGTGGGAGAGAAACTTGAGGACAGGGAAAATGATAACAACCAAGAGATAAGGTGGCCCCAAGTGTCCAGGAGGAGAGTTGAGGGACAGATGGCTGGAAGGGGGGCCACCGCCCAGCCTTCACCTCTGCCAGGCTATGAGGTTGGTGACTGTCCTCCACGGCTGCTCCGCTGTGGCCTGATCAGAACAGGCAAGGGACATGGACGGAAGCACCCAGAAGCAGCCTTCGAGTCCCCTGCAAGGGGCAGTAGCCTCAGCATGGCCCTGCTCAGTACCTGGGTGTGAAGGAGCTACAAGAATAAATTACCCCCGAGGGGGTGGTGGTGTGCAGGATAAATACAAGTTAGTGATGTATGAACAGCCTGTCTTTAACACCCTGTCCATCGTTCAAAAACAAAACACTCTTTCAACAAACCCACATATGCAAGGAGCAACACATCCCATGAAAAATACTTTCATTTCCTGCAAAACGCACAAATGTGCCCTAGGGAAGTGAGGGGGACAGCCTTCTGAAGTTTCCTGGGTTTTTTCCACCGGGTCTCAAAGAACCACTCTCCTCTTCCCCTCCTTTCCTGTCTGGTGTTCTCCTGAAATGGAAACACAGGCTTGGGTGGGCATGGGCACGCGGGTGGGGGGAGCGGGTCTACTCTCTATCCTGCCTCTTGGTTCCTTCTCACTCTCAAGTTTGGCGACTGCAGACTGCACCCCGAAGGAAAATATAATTGCTGGTAGCAAACTTATGCAAACTGAGCACTCTGTTTTCAGATGATCAATGGAGGAAACGCAAAGAGGCACTTCTGTTTCAGAGGCCAGGAGATCGGCATTTGCAGTTCTCTCGTCGACCCCCACCAAGGAGGGGTTGCATATTGGGGGGATGTGAGGTGGCAGGTTGTAGAGGTTTGTTTAGAGACCTGCAAACAAGGATTGCCTCCTTCCAGAACCACTCCAGCCTTCTCAGGCAGTGGCTAGGGGCGATGAGGACAGGGTGTGTGTGTGTGTGTGTTTGAACCAGGAAACAGTGCAGGCGTGTCCCAGCCTGACAAACTCAGATGACCAGGAAACTGGCTCACCCTCTTGGGGCCCATGACTTACACCCACCCTCAGGTCGATGAGCAAAGGAGCCCAGGAAAGTGAGGGTTCAGAGTCTGAGGGGAGGGGTGAGGAGGGGTGGGGTGGGGGTGAGTCCCATGGATCGCCTCCATGGACTGTCCTCCTCATGGGCGCTGGTTCTTGGTGGCTTCCAAGTCCCTCCGTCCCTCGCGAGACCAGAGTCCACACTGGGCTTCTCCTCCAACGACGCCGGGGCTAAGCCCTCTTGCTTCCTGGCCATGTGAGTCAGGCGCCCTACTGTGAGTGAGGTGTTCCTGCTTACCTTTTCCGAGGGCTTCCGAATCTACTGTGTTATCTGCATTTAACAGTTGATTATAGTCAAACAGCTCTCCCCCGCCCCCCTACCAGCCCACACCCTCTCCTGTCCTCCCGTGAGAAACCTCTGTCATATAAGACAGACCTTGGAGAGTCAGAGCTGTCCTTTGGGAAAACCTCAGTGGAGCTGGGTGGGTCAGTTACAGATGTACCTACTTAGCCTTGAGGTTCCAAGATGAGCTTATTGATAAGCAGACTTTTTACAATGACCTCTCACCCCACCCCGGAAATCCATGCGAGGGACTCACTGGGAGGGGCAGAGGCCAGTGCTGAGTCTCCCTCCCCATTAAGCCCACATCCCTCCCCTCTGTGTACACCCAGTGCCCTGCCTTGTCCTGTGACATCCTTTCTGGGTCACAGTTCCTTAATCGAAGGGGGCGGCAAGCAGAGGAAACGCAGCCCTGCTTTGCAAATATCTGTGCAGAAAAGGAGAGACGAGTTCCGCCTGAGAGCATCCCCGGTTTTCCTTCGGTCCCTGTAGAAGCTGAAGTTGGAACAGCGCCCTTGATGTGGTTGGCGGTTGATCCAAACACTCCCTTGCTCCCTCCAATGCGGTTTCCAAAGGGTTAAATGGATGAACTCTAGATAAACCTCGTCCCCTTTAAAAGACAACACCTCTGCAGGGGGTCGGGGCCCTCGAGGGGTGGCAGCTGAGGCCCCGGTATGGGAGGCCCAGGAGGCCCCAGAGATTCCAGTCTGGAGTCCCTGGACTGGGTCTCCCCCATAGCGCTGGAAGCAGAGGGCACGCTGGCCATCGGTCGCTTCCCACTTGAGCATCAACTGGACGCTGGCTGCGGCCGGCCCAGGCCTGTCACTGTGTGTCCGCCGCCGCCAGGACAAGGCGGGAGGGCTGAGAGGGGATGGGACGGGAGGCGGACAGCAGCTGACCCCGGCGTTCCGGGAGGGGTGCCCGTCCGGCGGCTCCCAACCCAGGCTGGCGCACCTTCTCACCCCTCGGTGCCCTCTGCCCGCCTCCCCGGGCCGCCGGTTCTGCGACCGAGGGATTAGTCTCTCTGTGAAGTCCCCGCAAACAGTGCCCCCCACCCTGTGCGGGGAGATGAAAAGTCCGGCGCCGGGTGGCGGGGCGCGTTTGAAGTCCCGGCAAGGTGGGGCCGCACGGATCCGAGGGGGCGGCTGCGTGGAGATGAAGGCAGGTGAGAAGCGCCGTGCGCGCGGCCTGCGCCTGCCTTTGCGGCGATCCCAGGCCTGGGGTTCAGGACGGCCTCGGCGGGAGCCAGCCACCGGGGAACCCAAGCGCGCTCTACTCTCCCCGCCCCCCACGCCCCCGCACAACAGGGCCCGCTCCCCAGGCTCTGNCCGGGTCTCAAAGAACCACTCTCCTCTTCCCCTCCTTTCCTGTCTGGTGTTCTCCTGAAATGGAAACACAGGCTGGGGTGGGCATGGGCACGCGGGTGGGGGGAGCGGGTCTACTCTCTATCCTGCCTCTTGGTTCCTTCTCACTCTCAAGTTTGGCGACTGCAGACTGCACCCCGAAGGAAAATATAATTGCTGGTAGCAAACTTACGCAAACTGAGCACTCTGTCTGTTTTCAGATGATCAATGGAGGAAACGCAAAGAGGCACTTCTGTTTCAGAGGCCAGGAGATCGGCATTTGCAGTTCTCTCGTCGACCCCCACCAAGGAGGGGTTGCATATTGGGGGGATGTGAGGTGGCAGGTTGTAGAGGTTTGTTTAGAGACCTGCAAACAAGGATTGCCTCCTTCCAGAACCACTCCAGCCTTCTCAGGCAGTGGCTAGGGGCGATGAGGACAGGGTGTGTGTGTGTGTGTGTTTGAACCAGGAAACAGTGCAGGCGTGTCCCAGCCTGACAAACTCAGATGACCAGGAAACTGGCTCACCCTCTTGGGGCCCATGACTTACACCCACCCTCAGGTCGATGAGCAAAGGAGCCCAGGAAAGTGAGGGTTCAGAGTCTGAGGGGAGGGGTGAGGAGGGGTGGGGTGGGGGTGAGTCCCATGGCTCGCCTCCATGGACTGTCCTCCTCATGGGCGCTGGTTCTTGGTGGCTTCCAAGTCCCTCCGTCCCTCGCGAGACCAGAGTCCACACTGGGCTTCTCCTCCAACGACGCCGGGGCTAAGCCCTCTTGCTTCCTGGCCATGTGAGTCAGGCGCCCTACTGTGAGTGAGGTGTTCCTGCTTACCTTTTCCGAGGGCTTCCGAATCTACTGTGTTATCTGCATTTAACAGTTGATTATAGTCAAACAGCTCTCCCCCGCCCCCCTACCAGCCCACACCCTCTCCTGTCCTCCCGTGAGAAACCTCTGTCATATAAGACAGACCTTGGAGAGTCAGAGCTGTCCTTTGGGAAAACCTCAGTGGAGCTGGGTGGGTCAGTTACAGATGTACCTACTTACCCTTGAGGTTCCAAGATGAGCTTATTGATAAGCAGACTTTTTACAATGACCTCTCACCCCACCCCGGAAATCCATGCGAGGGACTCACTGGGAGGGGCAGAGGCCAGTGCTGAGTCTCCCTCCCCATTAAGCCCACATCCCTCCCCTCTGTGTACACCCAGTGCCCTGCCTTGTCCTGTGACATCCTTTCTGGGTCACAGTTCCTTAATCGAAGGGGGCGGCAAGCAGAGGAAACGCAGCCCTGCTTTGCAAATATCTGTGCAGAAAAGGAGAGACGAGTTCCGCCTGAGAGCATCCCCGGTTTTCCTTCGGTCCCTGTAGAAGCTGAAGTTGGAACAGCGCCCTTGATGTGGTTGGCGGTTGATCCAAACACTCCCTTGCTCCCTCCAATGCGGTTTCCAAAGGGTTAAATGGATGAACTCTAGATAAACCTCGTCCCCTTTAAAAGACAACACCTCTGCAGGGGGTCGGGGCCCTCGAGGGGTGGCAGCTGAGGCCCCGGTATGGGAGGCCCAGGAGGCCCCAGAGATTCCAGTCTGGAGTCCCTGGACTGGGTCTCCCCCATAGCGCTGGAAGCAGAGGGCACGCTGGCCATCGGTCGCTTCCCACTTGAGCATCAACTGGACGCTGGCTGCGGCCGGCCCAGGCCTGTCACTGTGTGTCCGCCGCCGCCAGGACAAGGCGGGAGGGCTGAGAGGGGATGGGACGGGAGGCGGACAGCAGCTGACCCCGGCGTTCCGGGAGGGGTGCCCGTCCGGCGGCTCCCAACCCAGGCTGGCGCACCTTCTCACCCCTCGGTGCCCTCTGCCCGCCTCCCCGGGCCGCCGGTTCTGCGACCGAGGGATTAGTCTCTCTGTGAAGTCCCCGCAAACAGTGCCCCCCACCCTGTGCGGGGAGATGAAAAGTCCGGCGCCGGGTGGCGGGGCGCGTTTGAAGTCCCGGCAAGGTGGGGCCGCACGGATCCGAGGGGGCGGCTGCGTGGAGATGAAGGCAGGTGAGAAGCGCCGCGCGCGCGGCCTGCGCCTGCCTTTGCGGCGATCCCAGGCCTGGGGTTCAGGACGGCCTCGGCGGGAGCCAGCCACCGGGGAACCCAAGCGCGCTCTACTCTCCCCGCCCCCCACGCCCCCGCACAACAGGGCCCGCTCCCCAGGCTCTGTCCCGCGACTGTCCGCCCGATGCTTCGTCCTCAGAGCCTGAACCCCCAGGCCGGCTGGGCTCAGTGTCCGCCGAGGAGCCCCTTTGCGCCGGCCTGGGTGCTTCCACGGAGATGCGCCGGCGCGGGGCTTCCAGGGACAGCGTGGCAGGCAATCTATTACGCCCTCGGTGGTTATGAGACTCCCACTCCAACCTTCAGGGGTCTTCCGAAAAGGAACCCGGACCCCTGCCTGCGCCCTTGGACGCCGAGACCCTGGCTCAGGAGCCTAGGCCAACGTGGAGTGCGAGAAACCTGGGTCTCCAGGCGTTCGCAGCCTGCTCCCGGGTGGGCCGTCGGCGAGTCCGCGCCAGCAGCCTCGGAGCTCCCCGGCGGCGCAGGAGCCCCCCACCCACCCAACCCTGGTCTCCAGATCCCACCCGGCGCGGCTCGAGGGCCACGCGGCCGTGGCTCCGCGCGTTTCTCTGCGCTGGGGTGGGGAGGGCGGCGCAGGTGTGAGGGTCAGGTTTCCCCGCCTGCAGGGCCACGGGGAACAATTTCCAACTCTTTCAAGGATATGCAAAAAAAAAAAAAAAAGTCTTCACGTTTCTGGTTGGTGGTTTTGTTTCTGCAATTTTGAAGGTGGGGGACACAAAGCAAAACTTTCTACCTAAGAATGCCGCTGCACACGGTCCTGTAAAGTGTTTCTTCTTCAGGGCGCTTTAGGAAGAAGAAAAAAAAATCCGTCCTGCTTTCTACAGGGCCAAGGAGCAGAATAATGAAATCAAAGACTTTTATTTTATAAACCACTTGATCTTTGCTTGGGAAACTCTATTAATTGAATGGGTTTGCCTTTTTTGCCAGTCCCCTTTATCATTATTTATGGGCTTTAAATTGTTTAAAGTTCCCTTGACGTTCAATTTACAAGTTTGGGGACTTTTTTTGTTCTGCCTTTTGTCCTGGAGAAAGACATCGTGTTGGAAGTGCTTTGAAAAGCCAAACATGAGAGGTTGGCAATGAAAGGGAAGCGGGCGAGATCCCTTTTAATTCCGTCCTGTTGGTGAATGGCTCTTTTACATAATTGCAGGAGCTATTTCAAAGCCAGCCAAGGGCTGACTTCACTTAGAACCACATGGAGTCTATTTTGGGCTTTCAGATTTAAAAAAAAAAAAA
>SJYW01050203.1:144667-168991 GCA_006410735.1 Raphicerus campestris
GGGCGGGGGCGAGGAGGAGGGCGGCAGGCAAAGGGGCCAGCGAGTTTTCTCAGCACTCCGGGGCGCTGAGGAGGCACCCTCCCCTCGGTCCTTCAGGGCCCCGTGGGTGGGCAGCGGTTCCCCGACCGGACTCCCGGCTGAGATGCTGGCCCGGAATTAAGACGTCCCCCCGAGGGGCCTTCAGGTTAAAGCCAGAGAAAGAAGAGCGAAAAAGAGAGCGTCAAAGAATCGGGTCGATAAATTCATAAAGATCGATTTATCTTTATCTCCCAATTAAATGTGCTTGTAAGTGATACATAACACACGTCCAACACGGGCCAACTCCCCAACCACTGGCTCCTTGGCGTGAGCTGATTTTTAATGACCAGCGTAACAATGCTCTTCTCTCCTCCCGGGGTTCGGGGCCTGTCGGCCGTTTCGGGCAACGTTTAGACCTGGGAAGTAGGAGCTGAGGCCCTGGAGGCGCGTGGAAGCCCCGCGCGCCCTGGCGCGCTTTGCACCTTCTGTCCTTGCCACGAAACGATTACATTTTAAAACGGAACACAAGAGCTGAAAGTTTGTGTTTTTACCATGCTGAAGGGGATAAGAACTTTCCTAGCACCCACTCCCTCTCCGCCCTTTCCCTTACTCTCAAATTCTGGGTTTTGGTTTGTTTGTTTTTTACCTTAGTTGAGACAGGGAAACCATCCCGAGGGAACGGGCTCCATCCTGCAGTAGGCAGAAGGAAACCGCGCGCCCTCGAGTCCTCGCGCTGGAAACCGGGCGGTGGCGCCGGGGTGAGCGCTCCCTCCGTTCTCAACGTGCTTAATTAGCGCCTATTTACAAAACGCAGCTTTTATTTGAGCAAACATCATAAAGCTTTCATCAGGATAATCTCACGTTATACAATCCGGCGGCGCAGCAACTCCCCCCTTCCTCCCCGAGGATGGAGCAGATAAAGGACTCGCTTTATTATCATAATTATCGTGGCTGTTATTTTGGTGCGCGCCGGCAAAGTGTGTAAATAGGTGCGATGATTAAGAATGTCATGAAAAATGAGAAGGGATCGCTCGCGGGCGGGCCCGGCTCGGGATGGGGGAACCGGCCACCTCCCCGAGCCGCTGGGGATGCCGGTGCGCCGTGAGCAACCTGCAGGGTTCTCCGCAGCGGGCAAAGGGTTGCCAGCTCCAGGGCAGGAGCCCTAGGGGCGGATCTGAAAGGGCAAGGGCCTCGCCCCCAACTCCGGAAACCTCGCCGGAACCCCGGGCGCAGCAGCAGCAGCAGCAGCAGCAGCACCCAGCAGGTTTGCTTCCCTTGCATGTATAAAAGAAAGAAAATAACCCGCGGTTTAGTCCCGACTGCTACCCTCGGAGGGCCCCCCGCACGATGATGCCGCCGAGACCCGAGTTTCGAGCCTCGGAGGTGCCAACCGCCCCTTTCAAGTTTGCGCGGAGAGGGCCGGGCACACATGCTTCGGTTCGCGGGCCCGCGCGCTGCGCTGGCTGCGCCCACAGCCAGCTCGCGGCCAGTCCCGGTGGAAGGGGCGGAGTCCCGTATTCGCCCCGCCCACTCCTGGTGACAGCCAATCGGCGGCGGCTCCAGGCCCCACGTGAGCGGAGCCGGGCCCGGCAGCAGGCAAAATGTGAATGAGAAAGAAGAGCGCGATTTAAAGGTGCTGGCGGCGCCCGCGGAGGACAAGTGCGCCGGCTTCACGCGCGCTCCCCTAGCGGCTAGCCGGAGGCGACCGACAGCCGGCCAGACAGACGGACGCGCCGACGGCTGCGGGCCCAGGCCGAAGGCCGCAGGAGCTACGCGCCAGGGCTCCGGACGCGGGGCCCACGGCGGGCAGCAGCCCCGGAGAAAGCCCTCGCGGGGAGGGCCCGGGCGCCCGCTCCACTCCAGGGCGCACGGCCTCACCCCCGCGCACCGCCCGCACTCGGGCCTGCCGGCGGCATGCTGCGGGCCCAGGACTGACGGGGGAGGTGGGCACCTGCTCTCTTGAATCCCGCTCGGCCCCTGCCCGTGACTCCAAGCTGCGCTCCCGGCGCCCAGGGGGTTTCCAGGCGGCGGCGCGGCGCGGGGACGTTTCGCCTCTCGCGGGCCTCTCCCGAGCGCGTCTATGAGCGCAGCGTTCCCGCCGTCGCTGATGATGATGCAGCGCCCGCTGGGGAGTAGCACCGCCTTCAGCATAGACTCGCTGATCGGCAGCCCGCCGCAGCCCAGCCCTGGCCATTTCGTCTACACCGGCTACCCCATGTTCATGCCCTACCGGCCGGTGGTGCTGCCGCCGCCGCCGCCGCCGCCGCCCGCGCTCCCCCAGGCCGCGCTGCAGCCGGCGCTGCCGCCCGCACACCCGCACCACCAGATCCCCAGCCTGCCCACCGGCTTCTGCTCCAGCTTGGCCCAGGGCATGGCGCTCACCTCCACGCTCATGGCCACGCTGCCCGGCGGCTTCTCGGCGTCCCCCCAGCACCAGGAGGCTGCCGCCGCCCGGAAGTTCGCGCCGCAGCAGCTGCCCGGCGGCGGCGGCAACTTCGACAAGGCGGAGGCGCTGCAAGCCGACGCGGAGGACGGCAAAGGCTTCTTGGCCAAGGAGGGCTCGCTGCTGGCCTTTTCTGCGGCCGAGGCTGTGCAGGCGTCGCTCGGTGAGTCGGCGGCGCGCGCGACCCGGGCGCGGGGGCGCGCCGGCTCCGGATTCCCTCGGGGGACCGAGGAATGGGACCATGCCCCTGTGGGACCCCCGCCCCCGGCTCCCCCAGCCAGAGGAGCGGGAAGATGCGGCCGAACTGCGCCAGAGGGGTCTCCACGGGGACGGGGGATGGTCTTTGAGAGCCGCGCAGTAAGTGGGGAGGTTGGGGGGGGGAGTAAGGGGGGCGTGCATTTAGCGCCCCGTGGCCAGCTTCTGCCGCAAATCTCTCCGCCGGCGAGTTTGGTGTAGTCCTGCACGCCGCCCAGCCCCTGGCTCTGTGACCTGGGGTCCCGGGTAGGTTTCAGCCTCGAGGGCAAGAGGATTGGGCTGCGCATCTCTGCAGTGCGTGTCCCTGAGGGCGCCCAGACCTATTAACCCCCTTTACCGGGCTTGTCGCTTGCCTGGGGGAACGGCGTGAGTGAGCTGGGGTGTCTGGTGGGAACTTCTCCTGAGGCTACGAAACTTCCCTTTGACCCCAAACCCGACACTGTCTGGGGTCTGCACCTCCCTGCGCCTCCCGGCCCTGGGTGCGATGAAATTGAAGTTCACAGAATTTTTAGGCTGGGTGAGGAGTGGGTGGAGAGGGGAGAGGCAGGATAAATCGTGAACTCCCCATCAGCCCTCACCCAGCCCCCTCCCCGGGGACAAAGAGGACGCTCTCACGGGCCTCAAGCCGCCTGCTAACTTCTGCCTTAAGCTGCGGGAGACTGGGAGGTGCGGAGGAGGCCCGGCGGCCCCTTGAGTGATGGTTCTGGGCAAAGGGCCGTCGCCTGTACTGTCGCCTCCTCTCCCCTGAGCTTTCTCACGCCTCCCCTCCCCTCTCTACCCCTCAAAGGCCAGGAAATCACAATGTGTTAATGTCATAGAAAGACAATCCGCTAAGGGGGGAGTTGAGGGACAGGGGGGGAATGCCCGAGTGACGGTGGGAACGGGGAAGGAAGGCCAGTGTGCGAAATGTAATAAAACGCCGTTTGGTTTTGCTTTCAGTCGGGGCTGTCAGAGGGCAAGGGAAAGACGAGTCAAAGGTGGAAGACGACCCGAAGGGCAAGGAGGAGAGCTTCTCGCTGGAGAGCGATCTGGACTACAGCTCGGATGACAATCTGACTGGCCAGGCGGCTCACAAGGAGGAGGACCCTGGCCACACGCTGGAGGAAACCCCGCCGAGCGGCGGTGCCGCGGGCAGCACCACGTCCACGGGCAAGAACCGGCGGCGGCGGACTGCCTTCACCAGCGAGCAGCTCCTGGAGCTGGAGAAGGAGTTCCACTGCAAAAAGTACCTCTCGCTGACCGAGCGTTCGCAGATCGCGCATGCCCTCAAGCTCAGCGAGGTGCAGGTGAAAATCTGGTTCCAGAACCGCCGGGCCAAGTGGAAACGGGTGAAGGCCGGCAATGCCAATTCCAAGACAGGGGAGCCCTCCAGGAATCCCAAGATCGTTGTCCCCATACCCGTCCACGTCAGCAGGTTCGCCATCAGAAGTCAGCATCAGCAGCTGGAGCAGGCCCGGCCCTGAGGGCCAGGGAGAGCAGCGGCCTGGACCACGGTGGAGAAGCCACAGNGTGTTTTTACCATGCTGAAGGGGATAAGAACTTTCCTAGCACCCACTCCCTCTCCGCCCTTTCCCTTACTCTCAAATTCTGGGTTTTGGTTTGTTTGTTTTTTACCTTAGTTGAGACAGGGAAACCATCCCGAGGGAACGGGCTCCATCCTGCAGTAGGCAGAAGGAAACCGCGCGCCCTCGAGTCCTCGCGCTGGAAACCGGGCGGTGGCGCCGGGGTGAGCGCTCCCTCCGTTCTCAACGTGCTTAATTAGCGCCTATTTACAAAACGCAGCTTTTATTTGAGCAAACATCATAAAGCTTTCATCAGGATAATCTCACGTTATACAATCCGGCGGCGCAGCAACTCCCCCCTTCCTCCCCGAGGATGGAGCAGATAAAGGACTCGCTTTATTATCATAATTATCGTGGCTGTTATTTTGGTGCGCGCCGGCAAAGTGTGTAAATAGGTGCGATGATTAAGAATGTCATGAAAAATGAGAAGGGATCGCTCGCGGGCGGGCCCGGCTCGGGATGGGGGAACCGGCCACCTCCCCGAGCCGCTGGGGATGCCGGTGCGCCGTGAGCAACCTGCAGGGTTCTCCGCAGCGGGCAAAGGGTTGCCAGCTCCAGGGCAGGAGCCCTAGGGGCGGATCTGAAAGGGCAAGGGCCTCGCCCCCAACTCCGGAAACCTCGCCCGAACCCCGGGCGCAGCAGCAGCAGCAGCAGCAGCAGCACCCAGCAGGTTTGCTTCCCTTGCATGTATAAAAGAAAGAAAATAACCCGCGGTTTAGTCCCGACTGCTACCCTCGGAGGGCCCCCCGCACGATGATGCCGCCGAGACCCGAGTTTCGAGCCTCGGAGGTGCCAACCGCCCCTTTCAAGTTTGCGCGGAGAGGGCCGGGCACACATGCTTCGGTTCGCGGGCCCGCGCGCTGCGCTGGCTGCGCCCACAGCCAGCTCGCGGCCAGTCCCGGTGGAAGGGGCGGAGTCCCGTATTCGCCCCGCCCACTCCTGGTGACAGCCAATCGGCGGCGGCTCCAGGCCCCACGTGAGCGGAGCCGGGCCCGGCAGCAGGCAAAATGTGAATGAGAAAGAAGAGCGCGATTTAAAGGTGCTGGCGGCGCCCGCGGAGGACAAGTGCGCCGGCTTCACGCGCGCTCCCCTAGCGGCTAGCCGGAGGCGACCGACAGCCGGCCAGACAGACGGACGCGCCGACGGCTGCGGGCCCAGGCCGAAGGCCGCAGGAGCTACGCGCCAGGGCTCCGGACGCGGGGCCCACGGCGGGCAGCAGCTCCGGAGAAAGCCCTCGCGGGGAGGGCCCGGGCGCCCGCTCCACTCCAGGGCGCACGGCCTCACCCCCGCGCACCGCCCGCACTCGGGCCTGCCGGCGGCATGCTGCGGGCCCAGGACTGACGCGGGAGGTGGGCACCTGCTCTCTTGAATCCCGCTCGGTCCCTGCCCGTGACTCCAAGCTGCGCTCCCGGCGCCCAGGGGGTTTCCAGGCGGCGGCGCGGCGCGGGGACGTTTCGCCTCTCGCGGGCCTCTCCCGAGCGCGTCTATGAGCGCAGCGTTCCCGCCGTCGCTGATGATGATGCAGCGCCCGCTGGGGAGTAGCACCGCCTTCAGCATAGACTCGCTGATCGGCAGCCCGCCGCAGCCCAGCCCTGGCCATTTCGTCTACACCGGCTACCCCATGTTCATGCCCTACCGGCCGGTGGTGCTGCCGCCGCCGCCGCCGCCGCCGCCCGCGCTCCCCCAGGCCGCGCTGCAGCCGGCGCTGCCGCCCGCACACCCGCACCACCAGATCCCCAGCCTGCCCACCGGCTTCTGCTCCAGCTTGGCCCAGGGCATGGCGCTCACCTCCACGCTCATGGCCACGCTGCCCGGCGGCTTCTCGGCGTCCCCCCAGCACCAGGAGGCTGCCGCCGCCCGGAAGTTCGCGCCGCAGCAGCTGCCCGGCGGCGGCGGCAACTTCGACAAGGCGGAGGCGCTGCAAGCCGACGCGGAGGACGGCAAAGGCTTCTTGGCCAAGGAGGGCTCGCTGCTGGCCTTTTCTGCGGCCGAGGCTGTGCAGGCGTCGCTCGGTGAGTCGGCGGCGCGCGCGACCCGGGCGCGGGGGCGCGCCGGCTCCGGATTCCCTCGGGGGACCGAGGAATGGGACCATGCCCCTGTGGGACCCCCGCCCCCGGCTCCCCCAGCCAGAGGAGCGGGAAGATGCGGCCGAACTGCGCCAGAGGGGTCTCCACGGGGACGGGGGATGGTCTTTGAGAGCCGCGCAGTAAGTGGGGAGGTTGGGGGGGGGGGGAAGTAAGGGGGGCGTGCATTTAGCGCCCCGTGGCCAGCTTCTGCCGCAAATCTCTCCGCCGGCGAGTTTGGTGTAGTCTTGCACGCCGCCCAGCCCCTGGCTCTGTGACCTGGGGTCCCGGGTAGGTTTCAGCCTCGAGGGCAAGAGGATTGGGCTGCGCATCTCTGCAGTGCGTGTCCCTGAGGGCGCCCAGACCTATTAACCCCCTTTACCGAGCTTGTCGCTTGCCTGGGGGAACGGCGTGAGTGAGCTGGAGTGTCTGGTGGGAACTTCTCCTGAGGCTACGAAACTTCCCTTTGACCCCAAACCCGACACTGTCTGGGGTCTGCACCTCCCTGCGCCTCCCGGCTCTGGGTGCGATGAAATTGAAGTTCACAGAATTTTTAGGCTGGGTGAGGAGTGGGTGGAGAGGGGAGAGGCAGGATAAATCGTGAACTCCCCATCAGCCCTCACCCAGCCCCCTCCCCGGGGACAAAGAGGACGCTCTCACGGGCCTCAAGCCGCCTGCTAACTTCTGCCTTAAGCTGCGGGAGACTGGGAGGTGCGGAGGAGGCCCGGCGGCCCCTTGAGTGATGGTTCTGGGCAAAGGGCCGTCGCCTGTACTGTCGCCTCCTCTCCCCTGAGCTTTCTCACGCCTCCCCTCCCCTCTCTACCCCTCAAAGGCCAGGAAATCACAATGTGTTAATGTCATAGAAAGACAATCCGCTAAGGGGGGAGTTGAGGGACGGGGGGGAATGCCCGAGTGACGGTGGGAACGGGGAAGGAAGGCCAGTGTGCGAAATGTAATAAAACGCCGTTTGGTTTTGCTTTCAGTCGGGGCTGTCAGAGGGCAAGGGAAAGACGAGTCAAAGGTGGAAGACGACCCGAAGGGCAAGGAGGAGAGCTTCTCGCTGGAGAGCGATCTGGACTACAGCTCGGATGACAATCTGACTGGCCAGGCGGCTCACAAGGAGGAGGACCCTGGCCACACGCTGGAGGAAACCCCGCCGAGCGGCGGTGCCGCGGGCAGCACCACGTCCACGGGCAAGAACCGGCGGCGGCGGACTGCCTTCACCAGCGAGCAGCTCCTGGAGCTGGAGAAGGAGTTCCACTGCAAAAAGTACCTCTCGCTGACCGAGCGTTCGCAGATCGCGCATGCCCTCAAGCTCAGCGAGGTGCAGGTGAAAATCTGGTTCCAGAACCGCCGGGCCAAGTGGAAACGGGTGAAGGCCGGCAATGCCAATTCCAAGACAGGGGAGCCCTCCAGGAATCCCAAGATCGTTGTCCCCATACCCGTCCACGTCAGCAGGTTCGCCATCAGAAGTCAGCATCAGCAGCTGGAGCAGGCCCGGCCCTGAGGGTCAGGGCGAGCAGCGGCCTGGACCACGGTGGAGAAGCCACAGCTTTGGGGAGGGAACCCATGGTGGGCTCCACCATGTCTGAAGCAGAACTCAGAGTCACCCCCCCCAACTTTGGACATCCCAAGCAAATTGAGAGTATATCCATTAACGAGCTTGAAAGACTGCTTTTGAAGGAGCTACAGCTACACCTGGAAGACACATATTTATTATACTACCCTACTTTGTACATAGATATCTATATAGATGGGATCTCAGCTGCTGTATTTTGAAAGTTACAGGACCAAACTGCCCAGTAACCTCCTCCGCCTACATTCCCGGAAGAAAACAAAGCCTCTGCTGCAACTTGCCATGCACAGCAGCCACCCTTCCACACTTTTCCAAAGGTAAACATCACGTGCAAGAACAAACACGGTCACCACTTATTTTTGTTTCTATTCTGGCTTTTTTAGTTGACTGAGAAGCAGACGTTTTGGGGGGGCAGCCTGGAAATTTGCTTTGCTTTGGTTTTTGCCTGGCTTTCTTTCCTGGGGTTGCATATCCTTTGAGCCCTGTCTGAAGCACGTCTCCGTTGTGTTTAATTTATTTCAATGTAGTTTATTTTTCCTATAAGTTATGACATTAAAACAATCTCAGTCTTGTGAATAATAAAAAGAAGGAGCGAGAAAAAAGACCAGTTCTGAGGTCTCATAAGTATGTCCAGATTTGACTGTTTCTAGAGGGACCCTCCTGCTCGCAGTGGCCGAGCAGCTGGTCTGAGACCAGCACTGCATAAGCACCCCCTGTCCGGGGCCTCCTCAAGCGGGAAGGACCAGAGCCATCCAGCAGCTCATCAGGTTTTAAACAGAGCAATATCTCCAATTGGGCTACCAATCCGGGAAAACCTAATTTCCACCTTAGACATCTAACCTCTTCGCTTCTGTTCAGCCTAACCAGTATCTGGGAAGCTGGCAAACTTTGGCCAGAGGAGGAGAGGGGCGCCGGAGGAGGGTCAGTGAGTGCGGGTATGGGTGGCTTTGCATAAAGTCTTCATTCCCTAAATCGGCGACCGCCGGGGGAGGGGACGCGTTTCCCTCCAAGCATCCCCAGACCTGAAAAGAGGCGGAGTGTCCAGAGATTGGGGTTCTGGGCGCGATCTTCCCGATAGGGGCAGAAACCCAGCTAGCGGAGCCGGTTTCGGGGCAGCGCCGGGCTGGGAAGCAGAGGCGGGCTGCGGGCGCCCGCGGGCCGGCGCCTCCCTCTCCGGGCGGGGTCGGAGGGGGGCGGGACCCGACCACCGCCCCACCCCGAGGAACACCGGCCAGTTGCGGGGGTAAAGGGGGCNGCTGGGAAGCAGAGGCGGGCTGCGGGCGCCCGCGGGCCGGCGCCTCCCTCTCCGGGCGGGGTCGGAGTGGGGCGGGACCCGACCACCGCCCCACCCCGAGGAACACCGGCCAGTTGCGGGGGTAAAGGGGGCCAGTCCGCGGTTGAGGGTGAGCCCTGGGCACCTCCCTGCCTCGAGGGTGGGATGCGGCCCGCCGGGCGCGGGAGGGGCGGTCGGGAACCCTGGGCCCACTCCAGCACCGCGGACTACGCGGCCCCTTTCCCGACCCGAAGCGCCAGCCCGGACGCGAGCGGCCGGGCCCCTCCGGAGAAGGCCGCGGACAGGCCAGGGGTGACCCAGGGGCGCGGAGCGGGCGAGCGCGGTCACCGGGCCCTCGCAGCCGGCGAACCAGCCGCCAGGGGAGAGAAGAGAAGCCGTGGCTTCGCCAGCCTCAGCCTGCCGAGTAGAGGCCGGGGAGCGGGTTTTAGAAGCCGCCAGGCGCCGCGCTCACCGCGGTTCTCAGCCCAAGAGGCGAAACCCATAGTCGTGGATCAATAAGAATATTGACTTAATTTTTACGGCCTTCAACCCATCACCTTTCCGCGGCGGAGGGGCACTGGGGACCCCAGTGTCAGTCCGAAGTTCAGGCGCAGGGCGAGACCCCGATTCCCTCCGCGTCCCCAAGATTTCCAGGGACAGAAAATGGCCCCGGCATGGATTTTGAGCGCAGTGATGTGGAGTGGCCATTCTCCGAGGGCCTCAGGCCGCTCTTCGAGACTCGCAGAGACGTGGGGGCGCCGGGCTGCCCCTAGCCAGCGCCCTGGGCCTGTGGTGGAGGGATGCGCCCCGGCCGCTCCCCGCCCTGCGTGGGGTCCTCCAGCCCGGCCGCTCCCACCGACCCCGCCGGTCGCCCGCCAGTGAGCGCGCCCGCCCGGGGGCCCGTTGGCGGCATCTCTTCGGAGAGGCCTTCCAGGCCCCAGGCCGCTGCCGCTGCAACGGAGGCCTCTGGAGACACGCCGTCCCCACCCCGCGCACCCGGTCCGGTCCGTTCTGTGGCGCTTAGGTGCCCCTGGAACAACTTTGGCCGATGGCCTAGATTCCCGGCCCCGAGGGCCAGGGATATGTCCCCGTGGCACTCTGGGGAAGAAACCCTGGGTGTTGAAAGCAGGGCTCTCCCCTCCATACTCCTTTCCACTATAACAGGTGTGACACCCCTGTCTACCTTTCCCAAAAACTCAGGGTGGGGATGGGAGATGCAGAGGGGAGGGAGCCACTGGCCTTGGCTTCACACACCTGAGGGGGAAGTGAAGTTCCCCAGGAACTGGGGGTGGGGGGCGCCCCTTGAGGGAGTCCTATATACAAAGAGGCTCAGGCTCCCAGGCCTACCCCCAGCTGTGCTAGTCCCTGGCCTTTGGAAGCTGGAGGAGTGGAGGGCCTGGGGTACCCCAGTTTTGCGGACGCTGCGCCACTGCCCGGTTGCCCTCTGCCCTCTCTGGGCTGGGTGCCTCCTGGTCGGTGCCTCCTCCCTGACCCCAGGACGCTGGGTACCCCCGAGAGCCCAGCCAGAGGAGGCCCAGGCCCCTGAGACAGGCCGCGGGGAGGAAGACGAACAAGCAGGGCCTCCCCGACCCCAGGACGCTGGGTACCCGAGAGCCCAGCCAGAGGGGGCCGAGGCCCGAGACAGGCCGCGGGGAGGAAGATAAACAAGCAGGGCTTGATGGCCGCTGTCATCACGCCGTCATCATGGCTTTCATTTGGCTGCCTAATGAGTCACATCACAGGCAGAGAGAAAAATTGTCAATCGCCCGGGCCCTAATGAATTTTTTTGCAAATTGTAATCAAGCCAGGCCGTCTCAGCTGGCTGATTAATGAGACCCACGAGGCTCGGCCAGCACCTCCGCTTTTTATTCCATCCCGTCCTCCCTGCACTAAATTAACAGCAACTTGTCTGAGCTTCAAATTAACTCCCAATGATTAATTCTGATGGGGGGGCCTGAAGAATAGCTTGTTCTAATAGGCTCTGGCCTGAGATGCTGTTGGAAATTAATACACTTCCCCTTTGGCTGCCGGCTTTAATCCAAGGTTGGGTTTTGACATCACTATATTTGTTGTTACAATAAATTCCACTTACATCTGCAGATCAAATAATTACGCTTGGGAGCGCTGCGGACCTGCACCCCCCACCCCACCCCTCCCTGTGCTAAGGCTCCTGGGGGCTGTCTGCACCCTGGGTCCACCAGCTGGGGCAGGGGTCTGAAGTGAGGGTGGAGGGCTGCAGGAAGAGACACCAAATGGGATGAACCCCAGCCCTAGTCCCTCAGAGAACTGGGTACCCCTGGCCTTAACGGAGGGTACTTTGAAAACCTGAAGTCACATCTCCACTTTTGGGGGCAGGGCCCTCTTAGATTGGTCTCCGGCCTCAAATAACCTCCTCCCCCATGCTCCCCACAGGGCCTGGGGAGTCAGCGCCTTGGGCCACCAGTGCTTGGGTTTTCCCAACCCCAGCTCTTGCTGGAATTTTGGAGACTCAGCACAGGCCTCCGTGCCCAGTTTGCCCCTCCAGTTCTCAGTCCCAGGGTGGTTCTTTGGCAGGGCCTTTTCAGCTAAAGGGGGTGAGCTGCGGTGGGGTGGGGAGGCCTCCTAGGCTTCTGGAGACCCATGTTTGCCTGGCTGGACCATCCAGATGCTATGCCTGTCCACGTGCCGGCCTGACCGCACTAGGCATGTAGCTGCCCCAAGTACCTGCATTCCAAGGAGCCCTTTCTCTTAGGGTTAGCGCCTGCTCCTTCTTGCCTCTGTTTGAGCGTAATTGGCTTAATCATTTCAACTGTGTCTGGCAAGCCTAGCACAGACTTCTGCGGCTGCTCCCTGTCCCCAGGCCTGGCCCACGCTGAAATGCTGTCTCCCCGCCCCGCCCCCCCCACTCCCCGTGGCAGAAGACTTTGGTGAGTAAGAAGCCATCAGGGACACTCTGGCAGCCTTGGGATCTGGTCGCCACCTGATTCTCGCCTCAGGGCCTTCTCAGCTCCGTGTGGAAGTCCTGAGCGGGGCGGGGGGCGGGGACGGATAGGGGGGAGTCCTGAGTGGTTGGAGCACTGGGCATTCCGTGGCCTTGGTGGCAGTGTCAATCTTGGGTGGCCCACACAGCCTAGTGGCCTGCTGACACCCTGCTAGCACAGCCATGGCCTCCCTGGAGAGGATGCTCTTGTGTACACACCCCTATTTCTGTCCCGGGAGACCCCAGGCCTCTGCCCAGGCTCTCACAACTGAGCAGGCAGTCTGCTTGGACCTTCTGATGTGCCAACCCTTCCCAGACAGGCAGGGCACAGTGGGGCCTTGTTCTGCCAAAGCTGAATGCCAGGCTCTGAGCTGGTCCCAGGCACCTGGCACATAGCATCTTCCACCTCGAGAAGTCGGGCCTGTGCCCCGGAGCTGTGCTGAGGTATGGGGTCTACCAGGAAGGAGGTGCCTGGGCAAAGGGAGGTGGCATTAATCTTCATTTCGGGCCCTTATGGTGTAAACAGGAGAAATATGATCTTGGTAACTGAACATGAATGCAAATCACACCGTCAGAGTAATAAAGCGCTTTAAACTCCGACACACAAAAGCAACACCATATGTATGAAGACAACCTGCATAAATTATAAATCACATCATAAAAATTGATTGCCTATTTGAACAGTTTAGAAGTGAAAGACCCAAGCAGACTTCCGCCCTCTGGCTTTGGGGCAAGGTCAGGGAGCACAGGTCGCTCGATCAGCTTCCGACCAGGGTACCTAGGCTCAGGTTCTGCTGCCAGCTCTGTGGACGGGTCTGCTTCTGTGGAGGCGGGGGTGCGCACCACCAGCTCTGCACTGCCAGGAGGGGACAGGCCTGAAACTCTGGAAGCCCTCAGGGGCTCGGTGCCCACGGGGATCAAGGCCCAGTCTGGCTGCTCCACCAGACCAAGGAATGCCGCCCTTCCAGCCTGGGCACGGTGCTGCCCGCTCAGACTGCCAACTCAGATGCAGAGGTCCCTGCCGAGGNCTGGCACAGCTGTCTTCTGGACTCGAGCACCCATCTGTGCCTGCTCCAGGCTGCTGTCTCCTGAGGTCTCACTAGGAGATCACGTGCAGGCTGGCTGGGCACCCCTGTTCTTACCCCACCCCACCCCAGTAGTACCGGGCAGACAGTGCCTCTTGGTGGTTTTTGTTTGGACTCAGTGAAGAACTGACTCATTGGAAAAGACTCTGATGCTGGCAAAGATTGAAGGCGGGAGGAGAAGTGGACAACAGAGGATGAGATGGTTGAATGGCGTCACCAACTCAATAGACATGAGTTTGGGTAAACATCAGGAGTTGGTGATGGACAGAGAAGACTGGCGTGCTGCAGTCCATGGGATCGCAAAGAGTGGGGCACGACTGAGTGACTGAACTGAACTGAACTGAACTGAGCTGACTAGGTGGCCGGGGTGGTGGGCAGAGGCCCCAGCTTCAGGGCTGAGCTGGTTTGCCACTGTTACTGTGGGGTCCGGGCCTGACATCAGGGCTCCTACATGACTGTCAGCTCTGAGGGACCAAGGCAGACCTGTGGTCTAGACAGGCCCAGATGCTCTGAGGGTGCCAGCCAAGGCCACATTCCAGGAGCCAGCTCCATGGGGCTCCNGCTCCTACATGACTGTCAGCTCTGGGGGACCAAGGCAGACCTGTGGTCTAGACAGGCCCAGATGCTCTGAGGGTGCCAGCCAAGGCCACATTCCAGGAGCCAGCTCCATGGGGCTCCTCAGGGAATACATTCTTGAGAGCAAGGAGACCCCATCAGGAGGCCGAGGACCCGATGCCCGGAGATGCCGAGTGGGAGAGTTAGGGGAAGAGGGGGTCGGTGGGTGCCTTCAGCAGAGCTTGGAGTCCGGTGAGGAGGACTTCAAATGCAAGCACAGCTGGCGTGCAGAGAAGGAAAATCAGTGCATGGGAGATGGAGGAAGGCAGGGGGGAGCAAGGGAAGGTCTAGAGTTTTCTTTCTTGGCACCCTACGAGGGCTCCGTGTGTCACTGAATGAATGGGCCAACCCATGTTCTGAACGGACCTTTCACTGAATGGACTGATGGGCCAACCCACATTCTGCTCTGGACCTTGGGCGCTGGATTGTGGAGGCCGGGAAGGACATCTCTGTGAGCAAGACCATAACTGCCCCTAGTAATAATACATGTTCTGCTGGGACAATGTCAACCAGAGTGGAGACGACACCCCTGCCTCGCTTGCTATGGGACATGGCCACATGACGGGGTTCTTGACAAACCGCGCTGGAAGCCTTCCGGGAGGTGCCCTTCCTGCCTCTGGGTCTCTTCTCCAGTCTGCAGCCCAGCTCACAGCCGCTGCCTAGGGCCATAATAAAGAGGGTCACCCTGCTGAGAGTCGAGTGCAGAACTCACTGGAGTCTGGGTCCCAAAGGACTCCGCCCTCCTTGGCAGGGCTCGAGAATTTTACTTGATACCTGATGGAACTTGAGTCTAAACTTTCTGTCTTGTTGGAACCACCGCTGCCGACTTGGGACTTTCTGTTTCTGGCACCATCTGAATCTACCCAACCCAGTGTGTCCATGAAGGCTTCCCCATCCCACCCTGGTTCTCGCTGCCATCCTGTATTACTTGGGGACTGTGGGTGGTGCCGGGGCCCACCACCAACCATGAAATTGGAATCTTCAGGGATGAGATCAGGGTTCGTAGTCTCTAAAAGCTCTTAGTAATTCCAGTGAACAGCTATAAGTGGGAATGAGTGATCTACATAAATAAAGGGAAAATGGAGTGTATTTGTTCCTCCTCCAGCCATTAAGACGTCAGACACTGGGGGCCCATCTCGCTGCCCAGCTGGGCAACACCATGTGGCGAGCTCCAGGAAGTGAATGAATTTCCTAAGCAATGTGGAGAGGTCGAATGGATTTATTCAATACATTTATAAGCACTTATTCTATGCAAAGAGGAGAGTGAAAGAGTTGGCTTAAAACTCAACATTCAGAGAACTAAGATCATGGCACCTGGTCCCATCACTTCATGGCAAATAGACGAGGGAACAATGGAAACAGTGACAGACTTTAATTTCTTGGGCTCCAACATCACTGCAGACAGTGACTGCAGCCATGAGATTAAAAGATGCTTGCTCCTTGGAAGAAAAGCTATGACCAACCAAGACAGCATATTAAAAAGCAGAGACATTACTTTGCCAACAAAGGTCTGTCTCATCAAAGCTATGGTTTTTCCAGTAGTCATGTACAGATGTGAGAATTGGACTATAAAGAAAGCTGAGCACTGAAGAACTGATGCTTTTGAACTGTGGTGCTGGAGAAGACTCTTGAGAGTCCCTTGGACTGCAAGGAGATCGAACCAGTCAATCTTAGAGGAAATCAGTCCTAAATATTCTTTGGAAGGACTGATGCTGAAGCTGAAACTCTAATACTTTGATCACCTGATGTGAAGAACTGACTCATTGGGAAAGACCCTGATGCTGGGAAAGACTGAAATCAGGAGGAGAAGGGGACAACAGAGGATGAGATGGTTGGATGGCATCACCGACTCAATGGACATGAGTTTGAGGAACCTCAGTTGGTGATGGACAGGGAAGCCTGGCGTGCTGCGGTCTATGGGGTCTTAAAGGGTTGGGCATGACTGAGCTACAATGCTCGGGCTTCCTGGGGGACATTAAAGATGAGGAGCAGCAGAGAAAGCAGGGAAGGCAGCCTGCTATCAGAGGCATCAGCACTTGGATCTGCGTGCTGTGTCGGAGGGAGTGAAACATGGTCAGCTCTGGGAGGTGTTTTTGGAGTGGACAGGTGATAAGAAGTCCTGGCCAATGCCTGTACATTTGGACAAGCATCTGGCAAGGGCAAGCTGATGTTTACTAATGTGGGCCTTACTGGGGAGGGGAAAGTTAATTTCTGCTTTGAAAACAATGTGCTTGAGATGACAGTTAGATTTCAAAGGCATTATTAATTGGATACCCCAACACCTATCCCCAGCCTCCTTTTCTGCCTTTCCACACACAGAACAGAGGCCAGAAAGGAGAGATACTTGTTTTATATGACTAAGTCCTGCCTTATGAGACAGTTGTAAAGGGAAAATTTGCTGGAGAATGGTGGAAAATCTGGGAATGCTTTTGCTTTGTTGATTCAAAAAAAGACAGATGTGGCTAGTTCCATCACTTTATCCCATGGACATGAACACAATGTCTGGAGCTATGGCAGCCATCTTTTGAATGTGAGGTAGCTTGCTAAGTTAGTGAAACAGCATGAAAGAAACTAAATTAAAAAAACAAACCAAAATACCACTGAGCCACAGCACAAGGCCTGGACTATCTGCTTCTAAATACTTTGTTATGTGAAACAATTAAATATCTATCATGTTTAAGCCTCTGTTACTTAAGTATTCCATTATCTATAACCTAAAGCATTCATAACTGTACAACATCCAAATACTTACTCAGACATGGATATAAGAATCTAGAACTCAGGGTAGAGACAAAGTAAGAAATATAGATTTGGAAGTCAAGGACAAATATTGAAAGCCCTGGGCCCTGATGGGATTGTGATAAAGAAGACAGTAGAGTAGGTCGAAGATCAAGTCCGGAGACATCTGGCATTTAGGAATCTAAAGAGGAGGAGGAGCAGCCAGCAGAGCAGGCCAGGAAGGCCCACAGAGTATGGTGGGGTGTGTGTGTGTACACACACATGCCCAAGTAAGGCCTTTGGTTTGGGGTCATGTGCTACATGTCTATGGACTGCTCTGCAATCTGGCTTTTAAAAATCTATTTTACCTTATTTGTTTTTGGGTCTCCCTTGCGGGGTGTGGGCTCTCTCTAGTTGCAGGGCTTCTNACCCTGGGCCCTGATGGGATTGTGATAAAGAAGACAGTAGAGTAGGTCAAAGATCAAGTCCGGAGACATCTGGCATTTAGGAATCTAAAGAGGAGGAGCAGCCAGCAGAGCAGGCCAGGAAGGGCCACAGAGTATGGTGGGGTGTGTGTGTATACACACACACATGTACAAGTAAGGCCTTTGGTTTGGGGTCATGTGCTACATGTCTATGGACTGCTCTGCAATCTGGCTTTTGAAAATCTATTTTACCTTATTTATTTGTTTTTGGGTCTCCCTTGCTGGGTGTGGGCTCTCTCTAGTTGCAGGGCTTCTCATTGCGGTGGCTTCTCTTGTTGGGGGGCATGGGCTCTAGGGTGCCAGGGCTTTGGTAGTTGTGGCACCTGGGCTTACTGGCCCTGCGGCATGTCCTGGAATCTTCCTGGACCAGGGATCGAACCTGTGTCCTCTGCATTGGCATGAGGATTCTTAACCACTGGCCACCAGGGAAGTCCTGCAACTTGACTTCTTATTAACAGTACATCACAGTCACCTTCTCACTTCACTACATAGGAAGTGAGAGTGTCAGTTGCTCAGTCCTGTCCAACTCTTTGCAACCCGATGAACTGTAGCCTGCCAGGCCTCTCTGTCCATGGGATTCTCCAGAGAATACTGAAGTGGGTTGCCATTCCCTTCTCTGGGGGGATCTTTCCAAGCCAGGGATTGAACCTCGGTCTCCTGCATTGTAGGCAGATTCTTTACCATCTGAGTCACCAGGGTCTCAGGTCACAGAATATAAGTATGCTTTTTTCTTTTTAATGGCTACTATTATTCTATTATATGGGTATTTGATAATTTAGGTGTCATATGTTAAAAAATCTTTCATCCTATTGTTTTATACATGGAATTGGTACAATTAGCTAGCCATTTGGAAAAGATAAAATTTTTACAAATGGAAGATGAATGAAAAGCTTAAATGTAATAAAATACTATTAAATGATAGAAGTGTACCGCAAGAGAAATTGAGTTTTGCATAACTGGGGTGAGGAAGGATTTTCTATGCATCACACTAAGGGTAAGAACCATAAAAGTAAAGACTGAGTTGAAGACGTAAGTCTTAAAATTCTGTACATTAAGTAAATGATAAAATTGGAAAAGAAACAATGAGAAAAAATTGTAAACATGGTGGCTCAGACGGTAAAGCGTCTGCCTGCAATGTGGGAGACCCAGGTTCGATTCCTGGGTCGGGAAGATCCCCTGGAGAAGCAAATGGCAACCCACTCCAGCACTCTTGCCTGGAAAATCCCATGGATGGAGGAGCCTGATAGGCCACAGTCCATGGGGTCGCAAAGAGTCGGACACGACTGAGTGACTTCACTCACTTGTGTCCTCTAAGTTTACACACCATTGAGGAAAAGGTAAATACGTCAAAGAACAGTGAGTGAAGTATGTGCAAGAGTGTGTTGTTGTTTGGTCACTGAGTTGTGTCTGACTTTTGTGACCCCATGGAGTGGAACCTGCCAGGCTCCTCTGTCGTTGGGATTTTCCAGGCAAGAATACTGGAGCGAGTTGCCATTTCCTTCTCCAGGGGATCTTCCCAACCCAGGAATCAAACTTGTATCTCTTTCATCGGCAGGCAGATTCTTTACCATCCACTGAGCCGCCGAAGAATTGATGCTTTTGAACTGTGATGTTGGAGAAGACTCTTGAGAGTCCCTTGGACTGCAAGGAGATCCAACCAGTCCATTCTGAAGGAGATCAGCTATGGGATTTCCTTGGAAGGAATGATGCTAAAGCTGAAACTCCAGTACTTTGGCCACCTCATGCGAAGAGTTGANTTATTCTATTATATAGGTATTCGATAATTTAGGTGTCATATGTTAAAAAATCTTTCATCCTATTGTTTTATACATGGAATTGGTACAATTAGCTAGCCATTTGGAAAAGATAAAATTTTTACAAATGGAAGATGAATGAAAAGCTTAAATGTAATAAAATACTATTAAATGATAGAAGTGTACCGCAAGAGAAATTGAGTTTTGCATAACTGGGGTGAGGAAGGATTTTCTATGCATCACACTAAGGGTAAGAACCATAAAAGTAAAGACTGAGTTGAAGACGTAAGTCTTAAAATTCTGTACATTAAGTAAATGATAAAATTGGAAAAGAAACAATGAGAAAAAATTGTAAACATGGTGGCTCAGACGGTAAAGCGTCTGCCTGCAATGTGGGAGACCCAGGTTCGATTCCTGGGTCGGGAAGATCCCCTGGAGAAGCAAATGGCAACCCACTCCAGCACTCTTGCCTGGAAAATCCCATGGATGGAGGAGCCTGATAGGCCACAGTCCATGGGGTCGCAAAGAGTCGGACACGACTGAGTGACTTCACTCACTTGTGTCCTCTAAGTTTACACACCATTGAGGAAAAGGTAAATACGTCAAAGAACAGTGAGTGAAGTATGTGCAAGAGTGTGTTGTTGTTTGGTCACTGAGTTGTGTCTGACTTTTGTGACCCCATGGAGTGGAACCTGCCAGGCTCCTCTGTCGTTGGGATTTTCCAGGCAAGAATACTGGAGCGAGTTGCCATTTCCTTCTCCAGGGGATCTTCCCAACCCAGGAATCAAACTTGTATCTCTTTCATCGGCAGGCAGATTCTTTACCATCCACTGAGCTGCCGAAGAATTGATGCTTTTGAACTGTGATGTTGGAGAAGACTCTTGAGAGTCCCTTGGACTGCAAGGAGATCCAACCAGTCCATTCTGAAGGAGATCAGCCCTGGGATTTCCTTGGAAGGAATGATGCTAAAGCTGAAACTCCAGTACTTTGGCCACCTCATGAGAAGAGTTGACTCACTGGAAAAGACTCTGATGCTGGGAGGGATGGGGGGCAGGAGGAGAAGGGGACGACCGAGGATGAGATGGCTGGATGGCATCACGGACTCGATGGACGTGAGTCTGAGTGAACTCCAGGAGTTGGTGATGGACAGGGAGGCTGGCGTGGTGCGATTCATGGGGTCTCAGAGAGTCGGACAGTTCAGTTCAACTGAACTGAACTGAGCTGAGCAGCCAGGGAAGCCCATACGCTAGGGTAAACAACCACAAAATACAGTTTGTTATTAAGCATAAAACATGTCAACCCCAATACTGTTAAAATGCAGACAGACTAAGAGATTGTGCTTTTTGCCTTTCAAACTGGAAAAAAAAAAAATGTTAGTACTCTATCAGTGAAGTGCTGGGAACCAGAGAGCCTCATTCCTCAGTGAGTGTTTAAATCATATGAGCCTTTTTTTTTTTTTAACACGAAAAGTTGTTCATGCTCATTTAAGTTTAAAGAAGTAGGTTATCATGACAATTAAGGACTCCGTATGATTATTGATTAAATCTTGGATGAGAGGAAAATCAGCTATAAAAGACATTATTGGGACAATTGAGGAGATTTGAATATGGACTGCATATTATATCATATCAATGGTAACCATCTTGGGAGTGATAATGGTCTTGTAGTTACGACAGAGAAAGTCCTTGTGCTTATTTATTTAAGGGTGAAAAAATCATGATGTTGGTAATTTACTTTCAAATGATTCAGCATTGTGTGTGTGTGTGTGTACATTGTCTATCTATGTATCTAATATCTCTATCATCTATCTATCTAATCATCTATCATCTATACAGAAATCAATGGGTTAAAATGTTAACAATTGGTGAATACAAATGAGGCAGTTCTGAATGTTCACGGGAATATTCTCTTCTTCAGCTTTTTCAGAGATTTGAAAATTTTCAAACCAAACATCTAAAGGGAAAGTAGGCTGTCAACAGCTTGAAGGCATTAGACATATTTTTTAAAGAAAGTTACACCTGGGACTCCCCAGCTGCCCGGTGATTCAAAGGTCACCTTCCGAAGCAGCCAATGTGGGTTTCACCATCGGGGAACTAAGGCTCCACATGCCACACGGTGTGGCCATGATTTTTTTTTAATAAGTAAATAAATAAGTCGTGTTTTCTTTTTTTAATGAAAAGGACAGTTGTAGTTTTTAGAGGCCTGGAAAGACGCACATTCAGATACTAACAGTCCCCATCTCTGGTGATGGTAGTTGGTATTTCACTTTCTTTCCTTATTTTAAAAATATGTACAGTAGTAATAAATGATCAGAAGAATCAGAACATTCGAATAAGCAGAGAAAAGTGAAAATCGTGACTGATCTGAGAGAGAACGCTGCTAACACTAGCGGCACGGTCTTCTGGAGTGTTCCTCTGCATATATACATGCGCTGTGCTGAGTCAATTCAGTCATGTCCAGCTCTGTGTGACCCCATGGACGGCAGCCCGCCAGGCTCCTCTGTCCATGGGATTCTCCAGGCAAGAACACTGGAGTGGGTTGCCATTCCCTCCTCCAATATGTTCATGTAACTCTGTGTATTTTTTCCAGCCAAAATAGAGAATTCATGGTATGCACACTGTCCGATAATTGGCTTCTTTTGCAACCTCTAACTCTGCATTATAAACAAATTCCTGTCTCCTGCAAGATGTTTATTGCTTGCATATAGATTAGGGGGGATTTTAATATTTTGTGTGGTATTGCTTACTTTTTTAAAACATTACTTCATTAATTTGGCTGTGCTGGGTCCTAGCTGGGACATGTGGGACCAGACCAGAGATTGGATTGGTGCCCCTTGCATTGCCAGGCAGATTCCTAACCGCTGGACTACCAGAGAAGTCCCCGGTGTTGCTGACTTTGATGTTTCAGATTTTCTGTGATAATAATGCTGGTATGATTTTTTAATACTGTAAGCTCATTAAGCACTCTTCTAAGTACTGTCTATGTAGTAACTTATTTAACCTCACAGCCTTCATGTATTACCATTATACCTATTTTACAGGGGAACACTCAGAGAGTAATAGGAAAGAAACTTTGCACTCTATTACAAGGTTCCTTTATTTCTGGCCACACCACTAAGCTTCAGCGATTTTAGTGCCCAGAGCAGCGACTGAACCCCAGGTGCGAGCAGTGAAAGCACCGAGTCCCAACCACTAAATGTCTAGGAAATTCCCTCTATTACAAGTTCATCACTGTAGGGATGTTGCCTAGAAGCTTAAATTATACATACTGACCCATCTCTAGGAACCTGCTCCCAGGTAGTGGTCATTAAGCTGAAATGCCATGGTTTAGCTCATAGGAAACAGCCTGACCAAGCCCACCTGTGAATGACGGCAGGGAAGTGAACGCATGCCCTGCGGAGGCTGAGGGCACCAGACAGCGTCTGACTTGACTGCCTCCCCTTTCATTAATAATATTAAGGGAGCCCGAATTCTAACTCAGGCAAGATGGCTCTTTGGAACACGAGTCCACCATCATTCCAGCCTAACAGCTCTCTGAAGAAAGTCACTTTCTTTGCCCCAACAACTCATCTCTCCTTCATTGACCTGTCTTGCGGTGAGCAGTAAGAGCCTGGATGTGCTGACGAGAGGGTCTAGAAAGCCCAGGCTCTCTGGGTGCACAGTCCGTGTCTGAACCCAATACTGCTTTGGCAATGAGCTTGCCATGTTGTTGTTAAAGGGCAATACTCCGTCTTCACTCCAAATAGCTCGGGTGCTATGAGAAACTGCATCCCAGCCCTCCAAGAACTTGGCATCCAGGCCAGCACTTTGTGCTCATTTGCCTGAGTGTGGTTTCACACAGCCAAGGAGAATGGGATGGGATGACGTGACCAGTCGCCCTGTGTTTCAAAGGGCACAGGTCTGTGCACACATATGGTCACTGATCCTCAGCCAGGAGCAGAGTAGGGATGCACGTGGTACCTGAGCGTGTGATGTGTATGTGTGGGGTGTGTGTGATGTGTATAGTGTGTGTGTGGTATGTGCAATGAGTGTAGCGTGTGTGGTGTGTGTGTGTGTGTAGAGTGTGTGTGATGTGTGGTGTGCGTAGTGTGGTGTCTGTGTGTGTAGTGTGTGATGTGTATAGTGTGCTGTGTGCAATGAGTGTAGCGTGTGGTGTGTGTGTGTAGTGTGGTGTGTGTGTGATGTGTGGTGTG
The DNA here is from genome assembly GCA_006410735.1 of Raphicerus campestris. Classification (NCBI taxonomy): domain Eukaryota; kingdom Metazoa; phylum Chordata; class Mammalia; order Artiodactyla; family Bovidae; genus Raphicerus; species Raphicerus campestris. Next base: position 167,666 of record SJYW01050203.1, read on the forward strand.
TGTGTGTAGTGTGGTGTGTGTAGTGTGTGTCTAGTGTGGTGTGCAGCGTGTGTGATGTGCATGGTATGTAGTGTATGGTTTCCCTGTGGTGCGTTAGTGTGTGTAGTGTGTGTGTGTATAGTGTGGTGTGTGCAATGAGTGTAGCGTGTGGTGTGTGTGTGTGATGTGTGGTGTGTGTGTGTGATGTGCGGTGTGTGTGTAGTGTGCGGTGTGTGTGTGTAGTGTGGTGTGTGTAGTGCGTGTCTAGTGTGGTGTGCAGTGTGTGTGATGTGCATGGTATGTAGTGTATGGTTTCCCTGTGGTGCGTTAGTGTGTGTGGTGTGTGTCTATGTGATACGCGTGTAAAGTGTGTATGTGATATGTGGTGTGTGGCGTGTAGTGTATGGTTTGTGTGTGGAATAGTATGTGTGGTATATGTGTAGTGTGTCTGTGGTCTGTGTGCTGTATTTGTGAGATGTGGAGTTTGTGTGTAACGTGTGTGGTACGTGTGTGTGATGTGATAAATGCTGTTTGTGTGTGTGGTGTGTATATATGTGGTGTATGGTATGTACTATATGGTTTGTATGTGGTGTGTGTGGTGTGTAATGTGTGTGTGTGGTTTTGTGTAGTGTGTGTGTAGTATGCGTACAGTGTTCGGGATATGTGCAGACTGTGGTAAATGTGTAGTGTGTGTGTGGTGTGTAGTGTGTGGGGTGTGTGAGATGTGTGCATGTTGTGTATATGTGAGATGTAGTGTGTAGTGTGTGTGTGGTGTGTGTGATGTGTATGGTATGTAGCGTATCGTTTCTGTGTGGTGTGTTAGTGTGTGTGGTGTATGTGCTGTACTTGTGATATGTGGAGTTGTGTGTAATAGGTGTGATGTGTGTGTGTGATATATGGTGTTTGTATATGTGATGTGTGTCTATGTGGTGTATGGTGTGTAGTGTATGGTTTGTCTCTGGTATGTGTGGTGTGTAGTGTGTGTACTGTGTAGTGTGTGTGGTTTTGTGTAGTGTGTGTGTGTAGTATGTGTATAGTGTTTGGTATATGTGTAGTGTTTGTGTGATAAGTGTGTAATGTATGTGTGTCGTGGTGCTGTCTCTTATACACATCTAAGTGATGTTTTGTTTTCAGTGTAGGGATCTTGCACTTTATATGTGAATGTTTTTCTAAGTATCTTATGGGTTATGGTACAAATATAAGTGGTATTCTTTCACGTAACAATTGGTTACTCCTCGTCTCAGAAATACAATTGATTTTTTGTATGTTAAAATTTTTTGTATATCTGGGCTTCCCCTGTGGCTCAGATGGTAAAGGATCTGCTTGCAATGTGAGAGATCTGGGTTT
>SJYW01050203.1:182522-192759 GCA_006410735.1 Raphicerus campestris
CCACTACACACACACCATGACACACATACACAACTCCCCTACACACACACACCATGACACACACACACCACACAACCCCACTACACATCATGACACACACACCACACAACCCCACACATACACCACACAACCCCACTAAACACACACCATGACACACACCACACAACCCCACACATACACCACACAACCCCACTAAACACACACCATGATGCACATACACCACACAACCCCACTACACACATACCACACAACTCCACTATACACACACCACGACACACATACATTACACACTTATCACACAAACACTACACATATACCAAACACTATACACATACTACACACACACTACACACCACACATACCACAGACAAACCATACACTACACACCGTACACCACATATACACACATCACATATACAAACACCATGTATCACACACACACATCACACCTATTACACACAACTCCACATCTCACAAATTCAGCACACACACCACACACACTAACACACCACACAGAAACGATACGCTACATACCATACACATCACACACACCACACACACACTACACACTACATCTCACATATACACAACATGCACACATCTCACACACCCCACACACTACACACCACACACACACTACACATTTACCACAGTCTACACACATCCCNTATGTGAATGGAACTGACTCCTCCTGAAATCCCTTTTCTTTGTCCTTTTGGGGGTTATTTCCTAGAAGACAAGTCAGCTTTGTTATTGTTTGAATTTGGGCTGCTGGGGGTCACGTGACTGGATGGCCGGGTGGCATGCTGTGCCCCCAAGGATGGCGTACCCTTCTGTTGCAAAATTTGCAAGCCACTTTGTGGTGATGTGGGCTCCTCATGCCATGGGGAGACCTCAACGGAACATAACACTAGCATGTCCTGCGATCATGTGGCTCTGTCTTTACTGACATGGAAGACCTGGGGGGTGGGCAGGGGAGAAGCCATCCTTCTCTCCGTAGAAAGAGACATCTGGAAGGTGCTCAACTCACCAACAGCGGTGGCGTCTGGGTGGTGGCATTTGGGCTGAGTGTTACCTTCTTTATGCTTTTCTGATCTGGGCGGTAAAGATAGGATGTATTGTGCATGAGAAAAAATTTTTTAATTTATTTTTTGGATGCTAGAGACAAACATCTTTATTAAAGATAGCACCAAAATTTTGGCAAACATTTAATATTAATAATAGCATCATGCTGGAATGGGTTTATTTCCTAGCCACTGCAGACGCCTTATCACACATCTAGCGCAGTGCAGTCCAGTGCAAAGATAACATCCAAAACGTATGATATATCAGAGCTTCCGGGCCCTGCTGATTCCTGGCTGGAGGAACCATAGCCTCTTGGAGTTTCTTGTAAATAAAAAAAGTCAGAAGAGCTGCTCCTTGTTTTTTATCTCTTGCCATGACTACAGCCCCTGGGCCAGTTTTCTCATGCAAAAGGCTGTCTGACCCTAAGAGAATCCCTTTGGTAAGAGAGTCCAAGTAATCATGACAAATAAACCCTCCCCCTCCAGCCCTGCCCCACCCCCCAAACCCAAGGAAAACCTCCAAAGAAGCAATGTAGACATATTTCCATTTCTTTATTAGAAAGAGGCCTCTACGCTATAGCCACCTCTCTCCATTACTTTACACATTTTTCTTTTTTCTTTTTTTTTTTCCCCTTAGAATACTGTACAGCTGACACAAAAAATCCCAAGGCAGGAAAATACAAACTGGCATATTTAATCAAAACAAGCTCATATGAAATAACAAGCAAAGTGAAATGTCTGTCAATGGTTTTAATTACAGTACAAACAATATAAATAAAGCATCATTGAGTCATTGTGAGACACAGACTTGCTGAATGAGGTAATATAAAAACAACCGAAAGAAAAACAAACAAAAACAAACTCATCTCTGGATAAACCCCAGGCTACTCTTCCATCTTCTATACACGGCTATTTACAGAGAGAAATGCGCTAGAATGCGCCGCATCCAGGCCTTCCCTGTGACCTCCCCAAAATGCCTCTCGGTTGTCACCTCTGACCTGCTCAGGCTTCCCTCTCGGTAACATACCCAGCCACAAGCTGGGAACCCGGTTCCAAGTCAGGGGCAGGAGAGCGGGGGTCTGTCTGGGGCAGGAAGCCACTCCCTGGGGCCCACGTGGTGGTGCCAGCGTCTGGCATGGCAGAACACCAGCCCTCCTGGGGCTGCCAGCCCACAGGCCTTTGATCAAGGGCGCACAGCATCGCCAGTATCCGGGTGCTAAGCCAGGGTGAGGGCAGGAGCCTCAAGAATTTGCTGTATTTTAGATGCAAAAACCTGGTTGGAGGAGAGAAACTCTGCTGCTTTTCAACATTTAGAGGAGGCGTTATTTCTAAGACCAAGATGCATGAACGGCCATAAAGCAGTTTCTAAGGGTACCCTCTGCCTAGCCACTCGAGTCCATCAGCACACCTGTAGTAGTCCTGGAGAGGAAGGGGCCGGGCCCCCGGGGTGGGCCTGGCGGGGGGCATGATGTGCGCACGTGGCCAGTGACAGCGGCCTCCCAGGCTCCGGCATCTGCCCTCCCAGAGGTGTGCCTTTTCCCCAGCTGGCTCCACACATGCTCAGGGGAACCCCGAGCACACCGGGCTGCCCACCAAGGTCTCTGCACAAGCCAGGCCCTCAGGGTTTCCAACACCGGCATCCAAGGGGGATGNAAACCCAAGGAAAACCTCCAAAGAAGCAATGTAGACATATTTCCATTTCTTTATTAGAAAGAGGCCTCTACGCTATAGCCACCTCTCTCCATTACTTTACACATTTTTCTTTTTTCTTTTTTTTTTTCCCCTTAGAATACTGTACAGCTGACACAAAAAATCCCAAGGCAGGAAAATACAAACTGGCATATTTAATCAAAACAAGCTCATATGAAATAACAAGCAAAGTGAAATGTCTGTCAATGGTTTTAATTACAGTACAAACAATATAAATAAAGCATCATTGAGTCATTGTGAGACACAGACTTGCTGAATGAGGTAATATAAAAACAACCGAAAGAAAAACAAACAAAAACAAACTCATCTCTGGATAAACCCCAGGCTACTCTTCCATCTTCTATACACGGCTATTTACAGAGAGAAATGCGCTAGAATGCGCCGCATCCAGGCCTTCCCTGTGACCTCCCCAAAATGCCTCTCGGTTGTCACCTCTGACCTGCTCAGGCTTCCCTCTCGGTAACATACCCAGCCACAAGCTGGGAACCCGGTTCCAAGTCAGGGGCAGGAGAGCGGGGGTCTGTCTGGGGCAGGAAGCCACTCCCTGGGGCCCACGTGGTGGTGCCAGCGTCTGGCATGGCAGAACACCAGCCCTCCTGGGGCTGCCAGCCCACAGGCCTTTGATCAAGGGCGCACAGCATCGCCAGTATCCGGGTGCTAAGCCAGGGTGAGGGCAGGAGCCTCAAGAATTTGCTGTATTTTAGATGCAAAAACCTGGTTGGAGGAGAGAAACTCTGCTGCTTTTCAACATTTAGAGGAGGCGTTATTTCTAAGACCAAGATGCATGAACGGCCATAAAGCAGTTTCTAAGGGTACCCTCTGCCTAGCCACTCGAGTCCATCAGCACACCTGTAGTAGTCCTGGAGAGGAAGGGGCCGGGCCCCCGGGGTGGGCCTGGCGGGGGGCATGATGTGCGCACGTGGCCAGTGACAGCGGCCTCCCAGGCTCCGGCATCTGCCCTCCCAGAGGTGTGCCTTTTCCCCAGCTGGCTCCACACATGCTCAGGGGAACCCCGAGCACACCGGGCTGCCCACCAAGGTCTCTGCACAAGCCAGGCCCTCAGGGTTTCCAACACCGGCATCCAAGGGGGATGGGGAGACCCAGAACGCCCTTCGTCCAGCCCCTGGCATCCTTCTAACTTTCACGAGCCAGTGCTGAGTGTGAGCCTCCAGGGGTTGGGCAGTCTTTCCATTTTACAAGGGTATCTGAACCCGCTCGGATGTTAGCTTCCGGGCCGGCGTGGATGCTGCCTGGCAGTAGGGACACGGAGGGCATGGGCCGGTTTAGGGGCGACTGTGCCCAACAGCGGGTGCGTGCGCTGAGGGGGTCTGCTGTACTTCAAAGATCCCCCAGCCCTCCCGCATCTCGTTTGGCTCCTTTCTTTCATCTGCATCTCAAGGTCATGGAATGCTCACTGACTGTGAAATCTTTATCAGTGCTAAATGCCCGAGGACAGGCAAGGCTCTCCCCTATTCCTTGACCAAGACCCTCAGGGGTGGTCCCTCTTGACAGACGCCAGTCAGACCCAACAAAAGAGAAGCCTCAAGCCCACCTCTCACTCACATGGGCACCCTGCCTTGCCTTGCACACGGGCAGCGCCTGCGCGCTGCTGGGTGTCCCGGGGCTGGGGACAGCCTTCAGGACCACCGCGAGCCTCTGCTGGGCACGCCTGCCCCAACCCTGCCCTCTCTCTGGCACTGAAAGCCTTTTATCTTGGATGGGATGAAGGCCTCAGATAAGGACATTTTAACCAAAGAGGCGAAAACCCCCAAACCAAATGCGGTCAACAAAGAAAACCGCACATCCTAAGTGAAACGCGGTGAGGAAAGGCTTTCAAGTTCACGGTCATGGCCGCCTTGCTTTGGGGAGTGTGCCTACTACACAGGTGAAACAAATACGTCTAAAGCGTGGGCTGCAAAAAAAAAAAATCATGGATTAAAAACAGACTTTCTTGTTTTACAGAATCCCCTGCTGATGAGACGTCCTCTAATTTCAACTCAGACCGAAACCACAACAGCCAAACTGGAAAAGAGGGTTTGCTCTACGTTTAAAATCAGCAGATACCCAAAATGCGGCAGGGAATGTATTCATATTTAAAAAAAAAATCTATTTCAAGACAGCGTTTGTTTTATAAGGGGAAGAAAATCTGTGGTTTGGAGATAATGATGTCTTAGGTGGCTGAGACAGACGGGGCTGCAAACCCTGAGTGGCAATGTTTGTCTCTTGGACGTCACAGCATCTTGGGGTCCTGGGACGACTTCCTGGCAGGACGGAGTTCAAAGTGCACCCTAAGTGACCAATCCCCGCTCCTCCCCGCTTCTCTCATCTGCATAACCAGAAGGAATCTGAGGTCTTGACTGATGGGTGACCTGATTTAGAAACCTGAGCATCAAAGGAGCCGGCAGCGCAGGGCCCAGGCCACGCCCTTCTCAGCAAGCCCTGCCCACACCTGAAGGCCCACCGACCACCAGGCTGCCTGAGGGCAGTCACTGGGGGGCGGGCGGGGCGGGTGGTCCAAGGAGGCATGTCTGACTAATGGCCAAGAGAGGAAAACGCGAGTCTCCGTGCCAAAGGCCCTTATGTAGCTTTTTTGGGGAAGGATGAGGGTGAAAATCACTCCGAGACACGACTTCACAACATGAGACCCACGTATGAGGAGGCAGTTAGAAATAAATTATATTTCCTGGGGAAGAAAGATGTGTCTCTCCAGCACGTTTCTTTCTGTCTGAATTCCTTCCTGATGGCTTTCTCAATTCGTGCGCTTGAAGGACATAAATACAATCCAGGGGAGTTCTGGAAAAGTTGTGATGACCTTGGGGGGGCGCTTGGAGGGGTGTAAACAGAGCAGGCTGAGGCGGAGGGGGCCGACTTGCCTTCCCGCTGTCTGTGCTTTCTGAGCAGCTTCTGAGACCCCGCCCAGCTTGCTCATAGAGGCCCTCCAATGTGACACAGCTTCTGAGCCTCCCCAGGAGGGAAGGCGGCACGCCCCCTTTTGCTTCCAGAACGTTCTACACGCAAGGAGAAAGGACCAGCAGGGTTGGAGCCACAGGAGCCCACGTCACCCCCAAGAGCACAGCTCGGGCCGGGGGTGGGTCGGGCAGGAAGCAGGGCCCACTCTGAAGGGGAAGGAGGTGACCCACGGACAGGTGTGGGACAAGGGGAGTGTCACCCCTGAAAAGGAAGCGAGCTCCCGCAGGGTGGGTGCTCACTGACCAACCACACAGGCTCAGGGAGGGGCAGAGGAGAGAGAAAGAGAGAAGAAGGCTAGAGGCGGGGTGGATAAGAGGAGGGAGCCAGACAGTGGAGCCTGAGGCCATACCCCCGCCAGCCCAGAGTGCCCTGTAAGAAGCTCTAGTTTTAAAGGGAAGCGGGGCAAAGACTCTGATGCTGGGAAAGATGGAAGGCAGGAGGAGAAGGGGACAACAGAGGATAAGATGGTTGGATGGCATCACCGACTTGATGGACATTGAGTTTAAGCAAGCTTTTCACGATTTGGGGATGGACAGGGAGCCCTGGCGTGCTGCAGCCCATGGGGCCACTGAGTCGGACACAACTGAGCAACCGAACTGAACTGAGGGCAAAGACACTGAAAAGGGCCCGAACACAAGTGCGTCCAGCAGCCTCTGGGCGCCGGAGGCGGCATCTGCAGGGGGCAGGCCTGCGGCATCGACGACGCGGCAGAGAGGGGGTGGAGAGAGGGGGGTGAATGGCGTGAGGGAGACCCCCACTGTCCTTCCCTAGAAATGTGAGCTCAGAGGAGGAGGCTGGAGGGGGCACTTCGGTGGGCGGCTCACTCCTGGGGGTGGGCGGCCCTCAGAGCCCCGCTTCCTCCCGATGCATGAATGGAAAGGGGCACCGATGGGCTCTGCAGGGACAGGGGGCCTGGACGGGAGGGTCTGGCAAACGGGCTCTGCCGCCAAGTCCCGGGGACACTGGCTAGTGGCTGTGTGGCCAGCTCAGGGGGAGAGTGGGGGGGTTGGGTTTCCTGTCTAGTCCTCCAGCTCCTGTCCAGTCCACGTTCTGTTCTTAATAAACACCTCCGTGTCCTGAGCAGCCAGTCTCTGGCCGGGCGTGGGACCCACACCCTGCAAGGCCACTGGGTTCCACCGCTGCAGAAGGACCTGGGGAAGCTGGAAGCTGCCCAGGGCAGGGCGGCGAGGCCAGGTGAACCCAGGTCTGCTCAGTGCCTGGGGCTGCCTTTCTCACCAGACTGTTCCCTAACAGACCGGTGACAGCTCCTTTGTGAGCACGGGCACTCTGGATGCCTGGGGGCGGCACACAAGTGGGAAGCCCCGGGTGATGCTGGAGGCCGAGGCTGGGCGCCTGCAGGCCGCACGGGCTGCTAGGGCCACAGATGGCCCAGGGCCCCGCCGGGAGGGGCTGATGGAAGGGCTGCAAGCCCGAGGAATGTAGGAAGAGCTGGTCTTGCCTGCACCCAAGGGCCCCACAGTCAGCAAGCCCCCGCTGCCCTCACCTGCCTTCCAGGTGATTCCACACTGCAGGGAGGCTTCCTGGGGGACAGGGGGCTGCACCTGCTTCTGGGACCAAAGACTCGTGACCGTGATGCTCACCATTCATCTCCTGGGGAAGACAGGGGACAAGAGGGGGTCCCTGGGACCCTCGCCTGGGGAACCGTCCATCTGTCCAGCCTAGTATTTGAGATGCATCCACGCACCAGTAGAAATCAAGGCTCCTTTCTCTGCAGGCTTCCCTGGCCACCAGAGAAATCCAGAGAGGTCTGTGACACATCCAGGGCCCCAGTGAGTGGCCACCTGACCACAAACCTTCCCCAGCCAGGGGGTTTCTGGGCAAGGAGAAATTTTAAATTCTGAACAGAAAAGGTTACGTGGATTCTACAGCGGTTAACTCCCTGGGTCACTGTCATGTCCCTGAACTTACATGGAAATAAACTATGAAAAGAGGACTCCCTTCCCAAACCGGTTATGTCTAACACAGGCCCTGCGTCCTTGCTCCTCTGCCCTTGGTGCCAGCAAGGCTTGAAGATGGGAATGAGAACACAGTCGGTAGAGAAAGGGCTTCTGGTCTGACACTGAAACACAGATGAGCTGCCTTCATTTGAAAAGAAAACCCTTGAAACCCACTACCGCCTTTTCTGTTGCCAAAACTTGTGCTCACAATTCAGCAGGCCGCCTCCTGGAGCAGATCACCATCGCTAAAAATACCAGGAGAGGGGTCACGTTTTCCAGGGAGGAATCAACGAAGCCCCAGCGCTGGAGGGAGGGAAGGGGAGAAACCAGCCTAGCATACTGGTCGTGAAAGGCTAAGTGAAAACAGAAGCCATCTGGGAAAATATTATATTATAAACACATCTAATAATCTGTACACACTCATATACATCCCGAAGAGAAGCCTTACAAGGAATTCTGTTTCTTTTCAAAAGAAGGCTTCACTATGATAAAGCATTCCTATGGTGGGAAGTAACTACAATGAAATAATTTAATAATTTCATTTATACTCTATCTGTGTTTACTACATAATAACATCTATACTAACGTGGGGTGGGGGGCCAATGGGTGTGGCTGGATTAGAACAGTAATTCGTTCTTCAAAAATAGGAAGGACTTTTTTCCCCCCCTCTATTCACATTTAAAATAACCACACAGTGATGAAACACAGAATTAAAAACCAGGCGGAGGAGGCATTACGGACCTGTCCTCAAGGTTCCCAGGCCGGTGGCTTGTGCACCTGTTTATCCTGGGAAATGGCCGGATTCCACCAAGCTGCGTCCAGGTGAGAGATGCCCGTGAAACACTGACCCATGTAGAAACTGTGTAAAGCTTTATTCCCCGCCCCCCCACTATTTTTATTTATTTTTTTAAAGTGAAAGAAGAGGAAAAACTCTTAGAAAATAGGTTTCATATATGAGAGCAAGGGACTCCCCCGGGGGCAGCCAGGGGAGTATGATCCTGTTTTGGTGCTGCCAATCCTGTGCTATCCTTCAGGGGACACCCCGCGTCCCCATCCTACCGCCAAGGGGCTCAAGGCACAGTTGCCCCCTTTCTTTAACCTAAAGTGTCGCCGTCTGGTTGCTTATGTTTGGCCACCATGCTGGAGGTGGCCGAAGTCTGAAGCAGCCAGAAACCATGATGATGGCAAATTGGGTGACGTACTAAAACGATGGGCCTAGCCACCAGGTTTTAAAAAAAAAGCCTTAGGGAGTCTCATGAGCCAGTCTGTGCCCCCACACTGGCAGCGGTGATCAGGGTGGACCTGTGCAAAGTGCCAGGGTCTGGGGTTTGGCGAGTCCCCCCGAGTCTGAACACGGCGCCCCCTTGCAGTTAGCGAAAGCAGCATCGCAAAACGATCATGCTTTTGGTGATGAGCAATCGCGTGCCTCTTCCCCACCAATATGCTCGCTTTTTTTCTCCCCTTTCTTGATTTTAATAAGCAAATGGTACCAGCATCTTATACTGATGTGCTCCTTTTTAAAAGCTGTATATCACATTAATGGAAGTGTTTACTGCTGGGAATATTTCCCATGTACAATGGTCTGTAACCCTCTTGTCTCAACTAGTTGCATATTATTAGTTCACATCCAGTTCAATTTATAAATTAACAGAGGTGCCATTTTTCTGTACAAAAATCAATGCATATTTATGAACTTCTTTTATTCAAATAGATTTTCAACACATCTCGTCTAAAGAGAATACAGAGGCCTGCGTGACTTGGGCCGCGTGGGCCCCGGAGTGACTGACACCCAAGACCCCCACCTTGGCAGAAGGACAAAAAATCTCTCTCTGGTTTGGGCAAAAAAAAAAAAAAAAGCCTTTTACACCTTTACTGAGTTTACTAAATGTGCTTGAAATGTCGTGGTTAGCGGAATTCGTGGTTTCCTTTTGAAAATCCAAGTCACTATTATTTATTTTTCTCCATTTTGTTTTTGCACCAAGGAGAGTGCAGTCAAATAATACTCAGCAACTGATTTCCTCTCTTTGGACTGAAAAATTAAACAGATACTAAATTATGACAGTGAATTTAGAAAGGAGGGCTCCAAGGGCTTGGGAGAACATGTCTGGGATAATACGCGGCTTCTCAGAATATTGCGATCACATCGTGGCAATCACCCGAGCGTGCTGTGTAACTACCTCCGCCGCTAATACGCTTTCTTCCCGGTGATGAGTAATCATGTTCTATTAAGCAGCGGTAATGCTGGAAGAACTCAACTACACGAGCGTAATGAAGCCAGTATCCTCCCTGGACAGATTAGCTACAACTGATTTGACACATACCATCATAGGGGCTTCAAACCTGACAAACTCTGCTTGCTTCTGATTTATGCCGTCAAGCTCCTCGGAGAAGAGATGAAATCCAAGTGTTCCGTTTGGTAGAGGTGAAATGTACTGATGTGCTTAACTGCCAGTTAAGGAGAGTCACCCCCTTTCTGCTGGCTGCGTCGCCCTCCCCCCCCCCCGCCCCTGCGTGCCCCCCACCGCCCCTGGGGCC